>JAQFYB010000217.1:0-69285 GCA_034694085.1 Pogonognathellus longicornis
ATGTATCAATCACATATCAAACTTTGGGCGATTTTCTGGGTCGATTGAATTCCAAGCCATTCCGTGCGCCCCTCTTTGAAGCTACATGACATCATTGTTCGTGGCATAATGATATAAATAAGAACAAGCAGAAACATTAAAGTCATACCACATCATATTTACCATTGTAGATACTACCTGAAACTATGCTTTGAGCATATCTCAAGGGCCTTCCTTCAAGAAGACAAGAAATGCTATGAAAAGTAACTATTTGTGAAAAACCCGATTTGCATAAAACAGTCACAATTTATTTGTTAAAACACTGGCCACAGTAAGACTGAAGACTAATGGGAAGTAGTTAGCATAATAAATAAAGTTGTGTCATATACCTAACCGCATTTGTGGGGTACATTTACATTACAGCACGCATAGCGCAAACAGGTAGGCTACATTTACAAAATGACAACTTTATGATGGCAGAAAAGATTGAAGAGGTGAAGTCTCTCCTACCTCTCTTTGTTTACGTCGACGCGTTTTCAGGTTACAACCGCACGAGTATGTCTTAAAAATATGAGGAAGAATTTACCTACGTTACATTATTGTTTCACATACAATAAATCGACCAAATCTTTTTTGCAGAGCTCGTTAAAATTTATTTTACTCTCTTTGGAATGTCGTGTGTGCATGTTTACAAGAATCTTTCCAGTCAAACAATTAAGAAAGAATGTAATGCCAAATTAAACAACTATCATATAATGAATAGCAACTTGTAAGTGATTTACTAAGACTGGGATCTTATTGGAATTTTACAATATCATTATCATTACCATTATCTGCACCTATATAGGTAGGTAGGATTCTCTAAGTTTTTTAGTATCCAGGATCCATTCTATTGTTAGTGTCTTCTGCCTATTGGTATGCATATGATGTACATAAACTATTTCTGTCATTAATTCCCTAAACATTTGTCCGTATACTCCTTGCAAGCAATTTAGCAGAAAAGGCGTGTATGAAAGCTATAATCGCGTGCTCTAAGTCGGCCTCCACTAATGCACGTCGTAAACAATCATCATTTACATATATGGAACGGAACAAGAAAAATCTCAAATTATGATCAATTACTATGAGCAATCAGCCACAGACCCAGCAGTTACGAACATTTTGAACAATGTTAATTACCAGTCAACATGATTTATTTAGGTCTACCTCAAAGATTCTTCACTATGCTTTGCACAAAGTGAGAATGGCATTACATGGCAATCATAGCATTTAATTAAATGTATAGGGTCCATTACACAGAAAAATCGCTGCTGTTTTTTGCTCCCTGATAATTTACACAGTGAGAATTGACGTAATGATTTATCTTGACTGAGTAAATTGTTAATGACAGTAAAAAAATAATTTGTGGAAATGTTCTTCTAGTTAGTATTTATTTATTTTTATTTAGTTGTCATCTTGACAAGTGGAATGGGCAATGAAATCATTTATGAAGATTACCTCAACCCATATTTTATTCCATGCCACTTCATTTTAGCTGTTAACAAGGATGCGACCAGCTACAAGCTAAGGTAGCAGTGCAGCAACTTGCAAATGAGTCAAACTCAAACTAAAGAATTTAAATTAAATTCTGTGATGTTTCCTACTTAGTAGGTAATTAGTTGCCTTCATTTGCATAATTGTGGTCCATCTGCAAACAAAGATAAATTCAAATTCACATTATACTCACATTTAACAATCCGTAAGTTGTGGTGAGTAGGAAAAATGGTTTAAAAAAATTCCATGTTTAAGTATATTATAGGCACAACACGACACAAGAACTATCCTGTAAAGTATTTGGAGAAAAGCTACAAGTCTACAGACGTAATTAAGGTCAGAGTCAGACGGAACATGACCATATAAATCTGGTAAAAATGGAAAAATAAATGATTTGTATAATATGTAGTTTTATCGGTCACTCATTCGGTTATTTTTACTTACCTTTTACTTAGTTTTTGCTCTAAGAGTGTAATTTTGTAAACATTTGCGTCATTATTATACATAAGAAACATTCAAGCAGACTACAGAGCATCATGCTACATAATATGAAATAGCCAGCAACCACATACCACAGCATCATACCGGATCTACCGAAAACAAGCATTTAGTAACGCTGCTCGTCTTCTTGCATATTTTGTGTGCACATTACATTCATTATTACTAAGATGCTTTATTGCTCAAGACTCCAATTTCAAGACAGATGAGTAGGCAGGCAAGGCAGCTAAAAGATTCCCCTACTCAAATTGTTCTATATAGTTTACCTATACCACAGCAATAGTAGACCAGAAACAAGAAAAATTATTATGGTTGGGTCGTGGGAGCGTTTTTTGTACAAAGTTCCTTCTTCATAGCACACCGACAACATTTTGAAACTTTAGCAATTTATGTAGTACTGACTAGTATTACGTAGTATACTTACAGGCACCTAAGCTTATTATATGTACGTAAGTACTATGTATGGTAGCGCAACCTTAAACTTAACCCTTTCTTATACAATATGCTTATGGGTATATACATACATACACATACATATAAAAGATACTTTCAATGTGCAAAATTAATAACGAGCTACAATAAATTATATCATGTGCAATACATCAACATCAAGTGAGAGTGTGACCATCTGACAATATTACGGAGTCGATAATCATAGATTGGAAACATCATACTCAAATTACTATGTCGATTTACATGATCAATGATAGCTCTCATTGACGTAATAGAATTTACTCGTTTACATACGTTTACATACGCTTAATACCTATATACTTATACATTTAATCCATTTCATAAAACCCTACACTACACTATAATAATTTTACAACAAAAAATCAGGCTCTATATCAATATCCCTTTAATTTACCATTCATAAATTGTAGGACACATTATTTTAAGAAAAGTGGCTAGCCTCCATGGAAAATTCAATGTTGCTAAAAGCACATTGTCAAATTCCAGTTTTGTGAAAATATTTGATATACCTAGGAGCTAAAGACACTTTTAACGGAGACAAGAGGTAGGCACGGAAATAGTTTGAAGGATGATGATGATAAGGATCTAATATTAATAACTACTAAATGCGTAAATGAATTTTATAATATAATTGTATGTACCTATTATGTATGTATCTAATCAAGTCTAGGCGTCTGGGCTATGTGGAGATTAATTAATTATAGCTTAAAAGTAAAATCTGAATCCTTTATCCTTTTATATCCCGAGATATGTAAAGGATACACACATAACAGCTCATGATGATGCTGTCAAGTCGTCAAGAGTTTTTTTAATTTGCATTTGACATTGTTCACTCATACAGCCGGTGTACCTGAAAGAAGATAAAATTTAAACACATGGACACAACGCTCAGATCAAGTCCACCAAACAGGATGAAGACGAAGAAGCAGCAGAAATTAAGAATTCCATAATGGAAAAAATATTATGTCTCTTCGAACAAAATCTTTTGGGAGTACCAATAGAGTAGAGCAGATTATGTGTGGTGTAAGGTATTATGCTAATAAAATATAAATTATTTAAGATTGTTCATGTTATTTGAGCAAGCAAATATCGATGAGTATAGGAGGTTGATCGAGGTGTGATGGTAAAGGCTACTTAGACATGAGTGATACACGCACATGCAAATAATGAGTGACCATTAAGAGAAATCCCAGTAATTTCCTTTCAACTGTTTGTTTACCCGAATGCAATAAATCTATAGGTAACTGAATATTAATATTATGAGCGTGGATTGTAAAGGTATTATTATCTGTAGATCAGGAAATCAAGGCTGTGTATTTACAGTGTGGTGGTGTGGGGTATAGTTGATTTCTTACAATATTATAATCGTTTGTACCTTGCTTTTTACGCATTGTCTACTTACTTCTTGCTCAATGTGAGCATTTGACAAGATATGGCATGCTGCAAAATTAAAAATTGCAAGTGCAGCCCTATCCTCTTCGTGATTACTTACTGATTTGATTGTTAGTAAAATGTGATATTTGTGTGAAACAGTGTAAATGTGTGGGCATGCAATGCACTCTCTGCACTTAACGCCCATTTTTGCCGCGATTACTAATACGTTTGATGGTTAGAGATGGTTTGTTCCTTTTGTAAATGGCTAAATAGAATTAGTACTTAGGTAGGTTATATCTAATAATTGCTGCTACTTTGTAGTAACTTTATACAACACACGCATTTTCGACGCACACAACATTCTCCAAGATTTTCGTCTTGAATAATCGAAACTTGAACCGGTTGTTGGTGTGATAATTGAGTTGGTAAGTATAGATACCTTAACCTACCTTTGCACCTGACAGATATTCATAATCGACATTCGACACATTGAGATTGAGATGAGATGAATGCATAAAATGAATTTTTATGCATTTAAATATCAATAAAATGTTTATAACTGCTGTGCAATCCTTTAGGCGCCGACATAACAAGTGTCTTTATTTAAAAAGGGCATATACAAAATACAAACCAAGCTTATATAGGTACAAATATTTGTGTATAAACAGATCATGGGCGACAAATAAAAGTATATACCTACCGTGCTCTTAATTAATTGAAATTAGCATATTATATTATTCAACCAAGGGATTATATTACATCTTTTACAGAAACCATGTCATTATTGAGAATGACAGATCAAGGTCTTCTCTGTCTGATGTCACTACTATACATAACATAACGTAAAATACGATAATCTTAACTTATACTAGGGATGGGTACTTGGACTTGGACTTGGAACTTATTACGTCTTTTTTGAATGAATAATGCTTTACAGTTTTACGTTTGAGAAATACATAATTATTAGATAGATGAAACATTTGACTTTACCTTTGCATTTGGCAAACTTGTATGTATTGTAACTTGTAACTCAAACTTGTGTAGTGTTATTACAACGGGACATGTCTTGTTTTGTTAGTGTCTCAATTAAATGCAACATTGAATGCATGTTGAGAATTCTAATTTTCAATGATATTGTGGTAGTAGGTATAAAAAGTTTCTTCGTAAAATATGATAATGAAAATCATTAATATCTCAATAAGCTTAGGTAGATAGGTTAGGAATTAGACATGTAAAAAATGGGTTTGGTAATTGCAACATAATTACAAAAAATATAAAATTACAAAAATAATCTACAGACTGCATGTAAAGATCTTAGCTCACGTAAAAACCTGGATCATTTCTGAAATTGGAATTTTCCAAATGTATCAATAAAATATTACGAGTGTTTCACCACATCGTAAATGCGGTTGGCGGTTAGTTATACATAATGTAATGATACTGGGAATTATGTAAATGTGCTGAGAATAACTTACAATGTATAGTCATTTTTTTAAAAATGCACAGATTTTCTTAGAATTAAGTGTGTTGGAGGAAAACTTAAAAAGAAGATGAGACTTATGTAAATTTTTTATACATGTGTAGCACATCTTCATAGCAGATATTAATTGAGCTCGTCTCTCATCTTAGATGGAATTGAGCAATAAGGAAGCTATTGATTGTTATGGCTAAGGCATGATACAACAATTAGGCAAGTAATTTTGTCGAAGTTGCTTACAACTCAATCAACGTTATTACCACTTAATGTCTAGTTACATGCAACTCAACACATCAATACCTACTGAAACATCTTTAATTGCATATCAAAGCCCTGGTGATTTAAAGATAATAATGGATTCTGCATACCTGCTTTTTTAAGCTACACTACTTAATTCCATAGCTTCGCCCTATCATTATTCCGTATACATTATGGTAAATTGAAAAAATTTCTATTAATTCATTCCATCCCGAAGACTAGTCTTACATACTAGTAGAATACAAATATATAAATGAAAATCAAACAAATTAGTATCCATTTGTTCGAAACTACACAAAGAGGATGCCCAAATTACTAAGCAATGATTACTTTTTTCCAGATCATGTTTTAACGCTATTTGTTTGATAGTCATCCCCTTCACGAAGTAAAATGTCAGAATTTTTTTAAATACTTTACTGATAATAATGCATAACTATAAGTAAAAAATAAGTCACAGTCACAATGTGTAGTTACTAAAATTGTAGTGTATAATGGTAAAAATTGACCACCCACAGAGTAGAAAATACTTTGCTGAAATATGTTTCATTTGATTATAGCTATCATCACGTCTTAAACGTTTCATAAACAGCAGGGGTTACTTGTAAAATGCTCTAAAATGCTACTTGCTATATATGTATGAACTGTGTGATTGCAGAAATGGAATGTCTCGAATCCCGAATCAAGATTTCTAATTATGAACAACCACTAACTATCTCTGCAGGGATTCCAATTTTTCCACAGTTTTGTCGTGTGTGGCAGATAATTGCAAATAAATGTCTAAATACAAGTAAGTATTGAAATAGGTATCCGCTTAATATGTACGTAATGTACCACCTCACCTACTATAGTATGTATTAAATATATATGATTTATTATTTACGTACACACGAGATGCACCAATAGGTAAGTAATTTTCAATAGTGAATAAAAACTTGTTGTAGCCTTTTTTCATACATAGTTCACTTACTAAGGCCACTATTGCAATAGGCAATTTTCATGTCATACATAACTGTTTGTGTTTTTGTATGCAAAAATAATAATTTCATTATACATATACCTATACCGATAACGATGTAATGTGTATATTTTATTTTATTCTCCTTGCTGTAAGTAAGATATATATAGATTCTTAGGTACAGGATATTGTATAAACTGAATGTGACACGAGCTGTAAGGGATGAGAACCTCGTCAAAGTAAAACTACACCATGGATCAGACAGCACCATCCGCAAACTTGACATGACATATGGGTTTGCTCATCTTCACATGTTTAGCATAGTCGAAGTTGACATCTTTGAAAGCGACGCCGCTGATGCTCTGTTGTTCCAGACGTTACTAATTTACTTGCCCACACTCATATTTTATGCCCTTATACTAAAAACCTAGAGTCTCATTTGAAACACGCGTTACACGACTTATGAAACAAGAATTAGTAATTTAGTCTGAGTAATTTTTGTTCAATTTGAGGTGACTGTACAAATAAGCTACAAAAGTGTTCCGAGGAAAAGGAACTAAGTTTTGGGTTGTGGGCTAGTAGTTTTGTTATGAGTTTTTTGGTCCAATTCTAACTGACTCTGACTCAGTTGTCCTTCGTGCACTCTATGCGCTAAAATAAAAACAGGAAATTAAGGATAAGTGTCGGAATGATGTGGGAATGATGTAGTTATTGTTAGTGAACTTATCCCGCAAAGCACTACATTATTTTCTTCTCACGCTTCAAACCTGACGTAACCAGCAGTAGACCCTCATCTTTCATAAAGTTGATTAGCCAATTGCTTAAAATCCATATTTTAATTGAGAACAATCATACTGGCTTAAAAATGCTTGCAAGTAGTTAAAAGTTGAACTAAATTGGCAATTAATTCTCAAGATTCAGAACTAATATTGCTGGTGCTTAGGATTTCATGGGTTGAACTAGGAACTGAAGGATCCTTTGTCTTAATCTGTTGCTGTAACCCTTGACTTTGACTCTATACTTATAAATTACAACACATAAGGTCTATCTCTAACTGACAATGTTTTGGAACATCTCGACTCTTTGTCAGGAAACCTATCATTATACCATTAGGCACACCCACCCAACAATATAATCTGTGCTTCTAATCAAAGTCAAGATTTTTAGGCAGAAGCTCATCATTTCTGCATACAACAACTTTCACACAATTTGTCCTTCTCATAACCACGTTTTCAAATCTAGCTTAACTATTGCAGCGGAAACAAGTAAACAAACCAAGATCGCAAATATCACAAAACAAACAGTCCAGGTGGACATCAATAACCTGAAAAACTATATGCATTTATCTCAAGTTTTTTATTTGTAACTGCGTATATTAATTTCCCCATTGTGCCTATGTAGTGGTATATTAAAAGTACCTAAGTACTTATCATCTTTTCTTTCCAGGTACGAAGATAGATACTTAAAATAATCTTAATACGTATGATTACATTTTATATGCTCTTTGTGAATCTGTACTTGGATCCAGCAAGAAGTAGTAATGACGTATGATTTCACCAGTTTTTTCAAAAGACAAAAGATGAACCTATTTTATATTGGTTTAAGATGGTAAAGGCCAAGTTTACGTATAAGGCGCATAATATTCAGCTATCAAAACAATGAGGGTAGTAATTTGAATTTAAATTCTAGACCGTTTGCATTAAATGAGCATGAAAGTGGTGCATTTGCGAAATAAATCAATGAATATTTAATCCAATGTAAGTCACGAGCAAATAAACAATCATAATGGAGCTTTATCTGCTATACTGACTGACTGGTTGGTGCCTGCGCCTCCCATATGGATATAAGTACAAGAAATACTACGAACATATTATGAGCCAGGTATGTATATGAATGCTTAGACTAAATGTATACATAATGGCTATTGAGATTTATTAGGTGCTGTTTCTATACTTACTTATTTTTATGCATATCTGCTGTGTAAATCTAAACAGTGCACTACAGTCTACAGTGCTGGATAACCTACTAGTACTACCAGTGTAGTAATTGTAATGATGTACCAAGAATGTGAAGTAAATTCTAAGCCTTTTGGATATAGTGCTGATACCTAGATCTACCGGCTTAAAAAACTGTTTTGCTAACAATACGATCATGGCACAAAATTGGCGTCTTATTGTTGGTGTGAGGGTAAATGAAGAGAAGATGATTAGCGTGAGTAATAATAGCAATAACGTCTGCATGATGGAACAATGATGATGAGATATAAAAGAAGGTTTGTTTCATGGCAAGACACATTCGTTCCTTCATCTCCCAACTATTCACTACTGTTGCGAACATTACCAGCGATTGAGAAACAATTACCTTAACCTTTACGAGTTTCATATTCAATAAATCACACTTGTATCACCTACTGAATTACAGGTGAAGGATAATTTCAAATTACCCCATTGTCTTTGTATAAATTTCAAATTTTGTGAGTGAAAACTCAAGATTTTGGATAAAGTTTTCGACAATTGGTTTATAAATTTGTATTTGTTGATTCAGTGTCTACAGAAGAAACATGGAAGCCCTTAAGGTCGTTTTGATTGCTCTCAGCTTGTGTGCCTTTGCCTATGGCTACGGTTACCGCTACAGTTACGACCCATACACTGGACACACTGATCTTTGGACTCATCTTCCAGGACAAGAAGGCCCAACTTACTACAACAAGTTTTTGAAAAGTAAGAATTACTTAAGAATTGCAAAATTTTTGCAAATTCGGAGATTAAATAATTATTTTATATTTTTCAGGCAACCCTGCCTTGTTTCGCTACGTTGATCCCAACGGTGAGGTCAGATGGAGATGCAAGGAAGAAGCTTACTATTCAATCTACTTGAAGAAATGCGTTTGGAAACCAAGCCACTTTTCCAAACAACGTTATTGAGCAATTTCCTTTTTTCAAGATTTTGTTGAATTTGTATGAAATGTGTTTCATACAATGCACATTTGAAGACTTCATTTTACACTACTCATTTAAATGCATCCTTGTAAATAGAATCATGTAGCAGTTGCAGCTACTCTCGAAGCATTTTGCTGATATTTTTTACTGCGTCTGTTATCGTAAATACTCCTCATTGTAATGTTTTGTAAATTCCCTTTGTGCTTTAGTTACCTACCTTTAATTCCATTTTTGTTAGTTGTGATTTCTCAGTTTGTGCATTCATCAACTATTGTTTGTTACAACATTTGGTGAAAGCATTTCAAGATTGAAATTGTATAATTTTAGCAATAAGCAATTTGTAAACAATAAATACGATATTGTTCAAAAAAACAGACTCCTTAATTTTCACATTCGCTCATATCATCCTCAAAATTCTCATTAAACTTGGCAAATACATAATCTTTCTTTAAAACTACATATAAACAACTTATCGCTTTCCATAAAATGTGGTCATAGCATACACAATACAAAGCTACAGTTTATCCTCAAAGAGTTGACTACATAAATAATAACATAGGTACATCCTTTAATTTCCAACAAATACAGTCACGATCCCATCATAATAATATTCAGATTATTTGATATCCCGAATCCTTTACATTTTTGTACATATTTCAATAATTCTTTTAATACACTGCCAAATAGATAAATCGGGTTTATATTCGGTTACTGCTGGTTGTACATATAATTCTAGTAAAAGTAAGTACCTTCTAACAAATAAAGCGATACACTTTGATCTTTAAGTGTCTAGACAGTTTAGAGATATGAACTTGTCCAAGTAGCTAATAAAATATTTCTATATACTCCCATGGGTTTGACAAGACAAGACGGAGCTGACGCTGAATCCAAAAAGCGGATCGATAGAAAGGAGTCATGTTCATAGCAGACTGGAGTTGGTTTGTAAGAGTGAGTTGGGATTTAGTGCAAGAGCCATGGTAAATACTGTTGGACAGGACGGCAGACTACAAACACACAAGATGAAGAGAGAGAGAAGATGCGGGATGAGGATGCTAGAACTACAGATCTATACCTACTTACATATAAACATGTCGCAACTGCAAATGTCATGCTCAAAGAAATACAAGTACAAATACAGTAGATTCAGTAGATTGCACAGGTATTTTACTCTGCGCTCCATAATATTTTCTCTCTCATTTTAATTCTTACTTTCATTCAGTTTGTACAATTTCCCATGAAATTGCACTTTTCTAAATTACAAACAGGGAAGACTAACGACTTGTTCAAAGTGCTAGTCTAATTAAAAACGAAAAAACATTTTCTGTAATTAGCAAATTAATGTACATAGACATACACGAATAATTTTAATGGGTCAAGTCTCAAAATCTTTTATACTGATACTAATGGTTGAGACTACAGGGGAGCTTAGTTAAGTCCGTTTGATTTAAAGGCAATGTTATTAAGCTGCCTACTTATTGTATTCCAACCATGAAAGTTTCACGAATACTGACATTCTTGTTTTGTGTCTTATTTTCGTACAATGGGGTTATCAACGCCGAACCCGAAAGGTTATATTTAGGTAAGCCTAAAATTGTAAAATTAGTATTGTAGATTGTTCATAGTTTTTTAAATGCTAAATAATAATAATGTCACTAGTTATTAGCCAGCCGGCTTTGTGTGTAAATTTTCCTACTATCTGTATTTCCACAGATTGCAATTTTATTTTGTACATGCATTACTTAATTATTGTTAGCTCAATAATTAATTTTCAATGATTTTTACAGGGGCCATATTTGAGCAAGGCTCTGATGAAGTCCAGTCCGCTTTTAAGTACGCTATGATGACTTTACGTGCTTTGAACACAACAACTGTTCTTAAATACGAGTTAAACACGTATGCGGACATCATTAACACAGCAGATGCCTTTAAACTCTCAAGAATCAGTAAGAATTTAAAACGAATCTGTATACTTTGAAAGCGCGATTAAAAGATAATGGTATAGTCATAAAATTAATTTTTTTGCACAGTTTGTAAACAATTCTTTCGAGGGGTTTATGGAATGGTGGGTTCAATGAGTCCAGAGTCATTTCAAACCTTTCATTCATACGCCAACACTTTTCACATGCCATTTGTCACTCCGTGGTTTCTTATAAAAAACAGCAACCGATCTGATGTGAGAAATACGTATTCAAAATTCTTACATATACCTATACTATTTATTATTTGCTACATTTTATTTGTAAGAATAATTTTGTGCATACATACATAGTACGATATACAACAAGCAATGGGAGAAAATCCAGCTTTAGATCTCATCGTACGACCCGAGAATCATTCGAGTGAGTCTAGCATGGGAGGTGGCAGTCGAAGATATGGGAATGGAAACAGTTATGGACACAGTAACACAATCACAACCATCTCCGCCGAACACCTGAGGCGAAATATTGCTTCAGAGCGAAATAAGACAGACTTTGCTACAAGATTGAGACCGGATTTACACCAACCCATGCTGGATACTATTGCTCACTATGGCTGGAAAAATATAATCTACCTTTACTATTCTCATGAAGGTAAACCTTTAGTGAAAACTGTAGGTACCGGCTATTTTATTTTCTTACACAAATTTTTTCTTTAACAATTACAGTAGTGTAGGTGAGTAGGTGTTCATGAAATGATGCTTGTGAATAATCCAAGATTGTGATTCTTGGTGCGAATTTGTATAAGATAAAGAGGAAGATAAAGAGGAATGCCATGGTGTGTTCTTAGTTAATATTTTCTTTGCTTAATTTCTAGGATTACTTAGATTGCAGTCAATTTTCCAGAGATTAACTTTCACCAACGATTCTTTGAAAGTAACGGTTGTGAAAAAAATTGGTAGTTCCAAAGATGCTCTTAGCATCCTCAGAAACATTGAGGTGGCTCAAAGGTATTCTTTTTACCATCATAGTTAAAGTAAATATTAAAATTAGCAATGAAGGTTGTAAAAAAATAAAATACCATGCTATTTAGATGGTCGCAAAAGTACGTTGTCTTGGATTGCCCCACATCACTGGCTAAAGATATCATTATCAGTCACGTAAGGGATGTTCATATGGGACGAAGAACTTATCATTATCTTATTGCTGGATTGGCCTTTGATGAACCTTGGGAAGGGAACGTTGTGGAATTTGGAGCAGTCAATATTACCGGATTCCGAATCGTAGACCCCAATCGTGTCAGAGTAAAGGAGTTTTTAAATCGCTGGTCAAGACTTGACACACATCCTGCGGCATTTCCAGGAGCTGGCAAAAATTCAATATCGGTAACTTTTATACTATATTCCGACACTCATTGTCATGTCATGACTGATTCCCTGACGGGATCCCCTTTTACAAACTTTGCTCTGAAATTGAATTTCACAGGCAAATGCTGCTCTAATGTACGATAGCGTTTCAATCCTGAAATCAACATTCACTAACATCCTAAATGGTAATGGGACAGGACTGAAGAGAAATCCTAACACAAAGTTCTCATGCGACTCTGGATCTGATTTCCTGGATGGAATAAAGCCTTTCAACCTTGGATACACAATTAACACCAATTTGAGAAAGGTAATTAATAATTAGGTACTTTTTACCCTTCCACATAACAGTTGCGACATAAAATGGTAATTAATTACTCTTGTTTGCATCGTGTCGTTGTTATGTAGAAGGTATAACTCATCTCCCGAATGTCATTACTTTCTACAATGACACCATTAACTTTCTGATTCCATTATTTTCAATGAAGCAAATCGACACACCCACATGCAATGGTTCATTTTAATTTAGTAAAACAATAATCAATAAAATACTAATGCATTTGTGCAAATAATTCATTAAGGTGAAAATGGAAGGATTAACTGGTCATATCGAGTTCCACAAAAGTGGACCAAAAGTCGGAACTCGATACAATTTCACAGTGGATGTAATGGAAATGACAATCAACAGCGCTAAAACTAAGGTAGAAAATAATTGTCACGTTTCTGTCAGTAAATATAAGCGGAGAAAAATGTAAAATCGTATTTAAACTGTTTCTTCTGCACCTACATTGCTTCCATTAGATTGGGGAGTGGTCGGATATTACTGGATTTTCCACTGGAGCTCCTAAACATAAAAGGAATCATCATATAGTTTACAACAAAACTGATTCCGAAAAAGTTTACATCGTAACAAGCATCTTGGTAATTACTGAAGTTTAAATGTCTCTATCCTACCAGCTATCATACATAAAATGAAACAGACTACTTAACCCTCTAATTTGGTTATAATTAAAATTGCTTTTGCTCCTAGAGTTCGTTTTTTAAAACAAACTAGCATGTATTTCCGACAAGCTTTCGATAACTTACTGATCTTGTTCAGGTCGTATCAAATGATGGAAATATTCGAATTTCTTTCATTGAATTACAATTGTAATAATCTCAATAATTATTCTCAATTCTTAAGTTACAATTAATTCATTGAATTGTAATTCAATGAACTTCGAATATTTCCATCATTTGATACGACCTGAACAAGATAAGTAAGTTATCGGAAAGCTTGTCAGAAATACATGTTAATTTGTTTTAAAAAACGAACTCTAGAAACAACAAATCATTAACATACCTAAATATTAGTTTATACTATGCAAAACTTTTAGCATTGAATAAGGTATTTGTACGGAATTGTTGTTTCGTTCAATATTCATTCTGATACTTGGGATTGCATTGTATTTTTCAGGAAGAGCCATATCTAATGTATAAAAAAACTGAAAAGGGAGATGTCCCTCTAGAAGGAAACGAACGGTTTGAGGGGTTCTGTAAAGACTTGGCAGAAATGATCGCGAAGAACATGAATATCCAATGTACAATACGACGCGACTTTTTATTAGTATTTAAATTACTCATTGTCCTAATTTTGACATAATGTTTAATGAATGGTACTTCAAAAAACGATTTGCAGACCGTATCGAGTTGGTAAAAGACGGGAGGTATGGCGCTGAGAACACTGCATCCAAAGGAGGTTGGGATGGTATGGTTGGGGAGCTGATTCGGAATGTACGTTGTAAACATTAAATTAGCAACTTAATTTTTGATACTATTTTTATTACACTCATAACGTTGATGATGACATTTTCCATTTGTGATCCCCATAATTTTTAGCTTTAGTTTTTATATGTACCTAATTGTACTAATTGTATCTGTCTCATCCTGTGATGCAAGATGCCTTGCGTTGTTGAAAACTATCGGGGTAGTTTTTTGGCTCTATTTCTCTCATACTTTCTTATTACTTACTGCCACATTACAAATTACACTTAAATGAAACTAGTGTGCTTGGGTAGCATGCTATGCTCCTGCGGTTATGATGATAATGATGATCTAGTTGATGGTGAATTATTTATTATTATTAGACTGATCTGAGTATTGTAGCTGTCTCTGTGTTTTATTATTACTAGTGAGAGCAAGCCAACTTATTCTTACATTACACTGTAGCTAAACCATTAATTGAAATGATAGTGTTAACATTTGCAGTACTTTTATACAAGTAGTATACCTATCATGTCTTGTAGTGTATTGTTTTGGGTTTGATTGATTATTCTGAAATGAGGATGATATGATATGATGATTCATGATTTGAACTTATTTGAGTTATTTATTATTGACATGATACTGTGATATGAGGAATGACATTCTTTTGAAATGACATATTTCTTATCAATTACCCCGATTATTCTTAAGCTATTGATTGATAGTAACTGGTCAAAGCCAAGCAAGCAGAGCATCCTTCATTGCTATTCCGTGTACGTGTAAAGTGATATGTACCTTGTTGGTAACTTAATTCTTGAGCCCTTGTATCATAGCGGAGCACCAGGTGTACGACTAGCAATTAGCTCACTCGTCTCGCTACTTACTTGTAATTCTCAATAAGTTCATTATGTGATTGCAAGTTTCATTCAGTCCTGATCTACACTCATGTGTATTTCTATTATTAGTTTACCTCTAAATCTATCCATTCACCCACAAAAACAAACTTGGTCTTTGTCATTACACACTTGCATATTCTGATTCTAGTATTTTTAGCCATGGCATTGTGACATGAGACTGAAATCCATCTCTCAACTCAAATCCAATCCCTTTTCTGTGATATGATTAGTGATGATGATGAATATTCCCTTGATAGTACTTGTGGGTTTTATGATTGAGTCCCATACTTGAGTATTCTAGTATTTACTTGATAATATCATGTTTGAGTATGATCCAACCGGACATAATGCACTTTAGTATTTATTATTGATACTCATAATGTACGATATCTTGATCTTGGCAATGTTTTTTTGTATATATTTTTCACATTGTATATAAGTGTTTATATTGTACAGGCCTGATCAGTTTTCAGTGTACCATAGGGTTGATACATGGGCTGGATAAAGCCTTTCTTAGTTAAACCTGTCTCAAAAAGGTCACAGCTCATTTTGAAATAAACCACTATACAAATCTTGTAGAGAATGGCTTTGCGCATTTAATGAGCAATGACACAATGCAGTTACGCAACATTAATGCGCTTAAAGCGCTTTGGCGCAAAACATCTTTAATAATTCTTCATAGTATGTTCATGTTTTTTGCCAAAACGCTTTAAGCGCACATAATGTTGTGTAACCACATTGTGTCAATGCTCATTAAATTTGCAAAACGATTCTCTACAAGATATGTATAGTGGTTTATTTCACAATGACCTGTGACCTTTTTGAGACAAGTCTAACTAAGGCTTTATTCAGCGCATGTATAAGCCCTAAGGGGACTGAAAAGTGATCAGGCTGTATATGTAGACTTGATTATTCTTATCAGTACTATTGATTCATTATTCATCCTTGATTATTAACTCAAGTCGTTTGTAATTATTTCCCTTGCTACCTGAACATTCTTATGATTGAATTGTTTGATATGATATGGCCGTGGCCCCCGTTCTGCTATAATACTTTTGCTACGTCTCTCACAGTCAACTCTTTCTTCCCTGTTTTGAGGAGCATTCTCATTTCCCCCTTTGTGTTGTATTTGTAAACTGTATATAGTCATTTCTCTTTATTATTGTCCATTTCATATACGCATATTGTGATCGTGACATTATTTTTTGCCAATCTTTATGCGTAGCACTGTCTAAATCCTTTTTCGCATTTTAGTATATGAGTTGATCCAATTTTTGATTTGATTTTTGAACATTTTTGGGCCATGGGAGCATATTTTTGAATTTTGCGTCTTCACAAACGACTGTATATAGGATGCTGAACTAGCCGTGGCACCCTTGACAATAACGTCTCACCGTGAGACAGTCATAGATTTCTCTATGCCGTTCATGGAACTTGGCATCAGCATCATGATCAAGAAGCCACAAATTGAAATGCCCGGAGCATTTTCTTTTGTCAAACCGATGCGGAGTTCTGTATGGTTTGCAGCCTTTGCAGCCTTGCTTGCAGTAGCAGGAGTTCTTCTTGTAGTACAACGAAAGCCGCATAACGCTGACACGTATACTTTTCGAAATACACTGTGGTTCTCAATTGCCAGTGTCTTTCGGCAAGGGACGCCTATTACACCACGGTAGGTATATTGGTTTTTTGATTTTTACGGCTCGAGCCAATTTTTTTCCAGTTTTGCATTTGCGAAAACTTTGGAAAATCAAGTGCATTCATTGCTTTCTAAAAATCCCTTCATCATACTAAGATAAGTCTCTAAAAATAGTTGATGCTAAACTACTGTCTAGTTTTAAGGCACAATTTGTATCATAGTTCTAGTCTAGTTAAGGAGGAAACAAGGAATTCCCTTTGGGGTCGAGGTTCAATTTTACATACTATAGTGCGAGTGAGAGTGTAAACAAGTAACGAATCCTGTATAGGTAGGCCTAATAATAACTATAATTAAAATATCCTACTATCATAATGTAGATTTACTTTAGCCAAAATGTGAAGATGAGCGAAGCAAGAGGTTTTTGTGATCTTGAGAGCCTGAAGCTCCGGAATGATACAAGGGGATCTACGGAGTTACGGAGTAATACACCCTTTCACCCGAGCCTGCCATAACGATAATATTTTGACGCTAAATATCTCTACACCTGTTTAATTGGAGTTGATTTTCAACAGGAAGCAGATATGTCGATGAGTAGTTTGACAATCACGGCAGAGCGAGAGCGCGTGATAGATTTTAGCAAGCCCTTCATGAACTTGGGTATAAGTATCATGGTCTTCAAACCGAAGAAAGCGAGTGCAGGGGTTTTCGGATTTATGAGTCCATTGTCGAATAACACATGGTACTGTGTCATCTTGGCCTATTTGGGCGTAAGCTTTGTACTTTACTTGGTGACACGATTTAATCCCACCGAATGGATCTTGGAAACTCATGGAACAGTCCACAACCAATTCTCTATTCCGAATGCTCTGTGGTTTTCCTTTGCCGCTTTGGTTCAGCAGGGCAGCGACATTTCGCCCAGGTTTGATTCGATCATATCCAAACAATTCAATTATTGTCGTAGATTTTGGTTTTTCCTGTTCTTTATACATAATATACTGTACGAATATTTTGCACTATTTATTCTTTCATTACTCTTCATTAACTAACACCTTCTACCATACTAAATACTAAATAGTACTTCTTAAATCTCACTACTACTAAATGCGTAACGTATTCTCTTCTACTACTCTACAACTATGTAATTACTAGTTTCTTTACTCATTTCTTAATCTGCATACTTAATTGTCTCTACTGTACGATTGTACACATTCCTTTTTATTAAAAACCTCTTGCTATCGCTGGTTTGGTTGTCAATCTTATCGCCAACGAGAACACAATGACGATAATATCTATTGCCAGTAATTTAGTTCAGCTATAATATAATAACATTATGTACAGTATATGTGTGTTAACGACTAATTCAATGCATTGTAACATGCACACACGAATATCGAATGTATACAGTGAACGCGATACGCTTTATTAACTTACAATGGTTAGTTAATTTAATTATTAGTATCTATAGTCATAGTATTTACTAATAGAAAAATAGAGGTATACTTAAGTACCTACACACTCCAATACGTATATGTATGTATGTAAGTACTTATACGGTGTGATTTATAGTTGTGTATTTGCAGTGAGTATAAGTAGTGTAGTGTGCAACTAGTTTTCGCCTACATGCATATAGGCTTCTTCTAAATATTATCACTTTTATTTTATACTAATACAAACATGGTTTGACAATGTTTTGAGCGAATGGTGCAGTATGATTGTCTAAACAATTTTCAGATCGCTGGCAGGTCGTCTGGTGGGTTCTGTTTGGTGGTTTTTTACACTTATTCTCATATCTTCATACACAGCTAATTTTGCTGCTGTGAGAACTGTCAATAGAATGGTTTTACCCATAAAGTCCGCTAAAGACTTAAGTCTGCAAAGTGAAGTGTCCTATGGAACACTCATGGGAGGATCTACCTACGAATTTTTCCGGGTTCGATTTAATCCTTATTATTTAATTAAGTGTATTCTTTCTTTATCATTTTCTTAATGATCATTAGGTTGTTTATTTTTAAATTTGCAGAGATCAGAGGTTCAAGTGTACAAAACGATGTTCGAATTTATGAGTGGTCCAAACCAACGCAATGTACCCACTTATGATGAAGGCATTAGACTCGTCCGCGAGAAGAAAGGCAAATATGCTCTTCTCATAGAATCGCCTAAAAATGATTATACAAACCAGAGGAAACCTTGCGACACAATGAAAGTTGGTCCCAATCTCGATTCTAAAGGATTTGGAGTAGGAACTCCATTGGGATCTCCTTTGAAGTCAGTAAAATGCTTCTTTGTGTTTAATCCAGAAGGTTATGCCTTCAAGTATATTAATGGAAGCATTTGGGGTTTACATACGCATATAGGTACCAAGTTAACTTAGAAGTACTCAGCATGAAAGAAAATGGAATTCTCAGCAAGTTGGAAAACAAATGGTGGTTTGAACGCAGTGAATGCGATAATAGTAATAAGGTTTGTGAGCAATTCTTTCCTACAAATTGTAATAATTATATCGTATCTATTGTAGCAGGAGGGTACTATAGGATTGGTAAATATTATACGTATGTATTGGCATTTTGCAAAATGTTTTACATAAGATTAAATTGTACTGTTTACAGCAAGAAACAACTGCAGGCGACGATGAATTATCATTAGGAAGCCTTGCCGGGATATTCTACATTCTTATCATAGGTTTAGTATTAGCCATGATTGTTTCCTTCCTTGAATTTTGCTACAATTCCAAGAAAGAAGCACAAAAGTCTCAAGTAATTCTCTATAAAATTATTATTAGCCGTATGAAAACGGGTATTAGCAAAATGCTTAAACACTTGGCTAATTTATGGATTTTTTATGAATTAGGTGTCACTCTCTGAGGCTATGAAACAAAAAGCAAGAACCACTATTGCAGGACCAGTCAATCAGCCAAATACAACAAATCCACACTAACACTCGTAGAAGTGGTTCAAAGGCAGAAATATTGCAGTGAAGGGGAAATAAAAAATATAACTTCAAGTAGTTGTAAATGTCAATTGTAGAGTTCTGGCACACAATTCATCTGCTCTGCTGCTTTACTTGCTTTGACATGTATGAATAAGGTTTGTGGTCAGTCTATTTGTATTTCCATCTATTTAGACTCTAATATACTAGCAAAGAGGGCTAGAGATTTTATATACTGTATTTATTGTGCGAAATCAAATATGCATTGTATACTCCTGTCCTGTACATCACACTACCCAATGCTTTATTAAAAAGCATTTACTGACACACCTAATCTGGATGTAATTATATTCAAACAAACTGATCAATTCTGTTGAATAAATTGAAAATTTAATAAATTCTCTTTAAATAAATTGCATTAATCCACCATACAAGCGTGTGATTTGATTATCAAGGCTTTCACTCGTCTTCTTACCATAGCTAACTGTACTGTAGCTGTAATGTTTTACACGTAATTCGGTGTTACAGTATAATATATTGCACTCGCAATGTTCTTGCATTAAGCATACATTGTACATTTAACCTGACAAATAATTGATGAGTATATCTGCCATTTTTTGTTCATAGAACATAAAAGTTCGTTTCCTTGAAATATGAAAGTCGTCTAAAGGAGTTAAATATTCCAACTTTCCCAACTGTCTTCTTAAGAAAAAAACTGGATTGAGATTCAAATACTATCTGTATCTGTATCAAATCAGTACATATTTTTATTAGGTATAGGTTCATTTCAATAACTGGTGTTTGCTATAAAGTCATATGATTGCATCATTTAATATGTCCACATGAGAATGTCATTGTTAAATAATTCCCACAAAAGGAAAGTAGTGGACATCAAATAATTATTGTCTAGGCTTTATCACAGCATAGTAAGGCTGTGGGGCAAGGGTAAGTCCAACTCTTGGATTCTCATACGTTGGTTCGCTGTGCGCAGGAGATTTTTCAAAAGTATAATTCTGAAGCACAGTAGTGAAGAACGTGAATAAAGTAGCCTTTGCTAAAATACAAAAAATAAAGAAAATCTCAGGTATTTATGTAATATTCAATATTACAGATATGTAGAATCACTGTCTATCAAATCCCAAAACCCATTCTAGTTCCCATTTTGATACAAGTTAGCGGGTTCAGTTATTGGGTGCCGCATAGGGTGGAGATGTACTAAATATCGACTTTCCCTGAAAAATCAGGTTTCTAATTGTGTGGTAAAAAGTATTTCTGGTTCAGTATATACAATATATAGGTATCACACTTACTGGGTCAAATTGGGTTTACGATCAAATGGATTAGAATTGGGACGGATTTATGCAAAGTGATGTCAAACTGGCTTTGAATTAGGTTTTGTATACAAAGAGTTATTCCAAACAAAAATCAACTCATTCGAAACGTTAAATGAAAAAGGTTGGAAAATAATTACCTAAAACTTCGCCCAAACACATCCGTTTACCTAATGAGAGAAAGTTATTAAATACATTTAGAGTAAACTAAACATATCTTTTGTAGCTTTTGAGAGTAAAGGTTTGTTTCTTACCTAACCCAAAGGGCAATAATTTATTTGCATTTATAATGGTATTGTCTTCACTTAAAAATCTCTCAGGACGAAACTCTAATGGATCTTTCCACAGTTTTTCGCTTCTATGTACGCTGTATTGGTTCACCACAGTCAAAGTTCCCTACAATACAAACAATTGTTGCAATTGTATTTACAAGTCAAGCTTAATAACGCATGAGGATAATTCATGATTTTGCAAACATATACATGGAATGGACTTAAATGATAAACTCTAGGCTGTAGATTAATTTACTAATACGTAATACGATACCTTCTTGACATTAAAAGGACCAATTTTGGTATCTTGAGTGGGAGAACGAGCGTTTAATGGCACAACATTTGCAAGCCTTTGTATTTCCAATAAAGTAGCTTCAGTGTACGGCATACTGCGTTTTACGATAAGTTGATGACATTATTAGTTACTTACTATATGCACAAAGGATACTTTAATTTAGTTTTGTAGAAGGGACAACAAAATTGGAATACAGACTTGGGTTTATCCATTGTAGTTGGTAGTCTAGATCTTCCGATCACTCGATCAATTTCTTCCTGAACCTTCGTTGCCACATGTGGATTCAGAATCATAAATAAAATAGCAAACTCCAGAGAATTTGAGGTAGTTTCTATCATTGCCCCAAATTAAACACATTTTGTAGCATTCATACTTGTAAGGCGATTTTATAAAGGAGATACACCACACAAGAATCAGTGTCAATCTTAATTAGACAAATCTGTATGTGTAAATGAATATAAGGATTTGCTATAAAAAGTGTCTTACCAGAACCAGCTACAAATAGATCCAACACTACCACCGAAAATTGTTTATCTGCAAACGAGATAATTTATCAATCTGACTGATATATTCGTAAAAATTGCATACAATATTTGTAATGTAAATAGTTGGTATTGAATATTCCAACAAGTCCGTAAAGGTAGGTACTGCAATATAATTAGGACCTGAGTAGTAATTAGGACTAGCGTTCTTTTCCCGATGATCCTCAATTTCTTTCAAAAAAACGTCTATGAAATCCCTTTGATCTTCCTTGTAATGACCCAATGATCTTCTCTCCTGTAATATCTCCTACAGGATCCATCATAACAAATAAATATATGTTCGCACTTTACATCAAAGGTATAGGCTTGCATTAAATCGTAGGCATCGTATGCTAATTATTGACTTGAACATTAAGTAATTGCATATTCCTAATATATTTAATTGTGGTGAGAGTAAGAAATAAAATGATTTGCCGTTACATGGAATTGCTCGTGCATACTATTGACGAACTCTCTTCGATCCTTCCCATAGCCAGTGAGTATGGGAACAATGTGCCTTAAGAACGGATATGCCATCATAAGATTTCCCCCTACAGCGAGAACCTTCATGACATTTGACATGGTTCTGACAAGTTTCTGCAATCTTTCATCATCGTGTGAAAATCTCACTCCAGCCATCATGCTCCATAAAATGTTAAGAACAGACACAGTAAAGATTTGGTTCATGTTGATGACATTTCCCTCGGTTTCGATTCTATTGTTTAAGCGACTCAACCATTCGGTTAGTTCTTCTGCAAATGCAGCATCTTGACCTTTCTGTTTGCCGAAGCCAAAATCTCGCAATGTACGTAAACTGAATCGACGCATTTCCTTCCATTCTTCTCCACGACCGAAAAGAATTCCTGTCAAGAATCACAGTACCTCAATATGCTTTAACTGACTGCTAACAACCCCTTAATGAGAAATATACATGCTTTGATTTTGATATAATCTCAAAATCTCAATATACCCAAATGTTGACCAAATGATCGTTCAAGGAGCCAACCGTCTGTGTACCTATCCGCCCATATGTCACTGCATAGTAGTTCTTTAATTGTTTCGAAATCGTCAACTAGAACTTTATAATAAGAAAGGGAACATTGTAATTTTAGTTAGGATAGGAATGTGAAGCTCACAAATTCGTACTCACATTTATGTAATTTTTGATCTATCTTGTAATAATTGCATATTATTATAAGTACTTAAAGTACCTATGGTACAAGTATTTATTGAAGTATTTAAAAGTATACCTTGTGTGGTCAATCCTATTTCCAATTTCATAATAGGACCATACTCCTGGGAAAATTCCTGAAGAGCTTGATAGGGTGCTAAATGTTTCTTTTTGGCCAGTTGTAACAAATTTCCAAGTACAGGAATCGGCTGTGGCCCTAAGATTATTATTATCTGTCAATTACAGTTTCAAGATTTAAAGTCAGTTGTATAGTCTGCTAATGAAATGAAAAATTAACACTCCAGTAATAGAAAATGTCACTGTATCTATCCTCTTCTAGGTTTGACAACAAATGAGACAATTACGCTAGAACAGCAAATAGTAGCGAAGTAACGTAAACAATTGTATAGAATATTTGCAATACCTGGTGGTAGATTTTGTGCTAACGATTTCCATTTTTCGCTTATAGCCCAAATGAATAAAAGGGCAAAAGCTATGCACAGTATTTCAAAAATCATATTTTGAAATTGTGATATAAAGTAAACAAGCTAAGTAAGTACAACGAGCTCATGTACCAACACTACAAGTGTACAATGTGTCAAAAGCTTCGTGTGCAATGCAAACATATTATATCAGTCAGTGACAGTTCTCAGACAGAGTACAACTTTACAGGCTCTATTATTTATGCATCTCCAGTATATTAATCAACTCTCCTCCAATAACCTTCACATTTCACAACTTGTTTTTTGTTACAAGTTTAACGCAAAGATACACGCAATACATACTACCCTGATGTGTAGTATGTATTGCTGTATAATATTTAGGGAGCTTTTGTACAGTCATAGTTATGTTTATAGCGTTCAAAGTCCAAAAGCACACTTTAGTTCGTGCATACAGATATATTTATAAGCAGGAATATGATTGTATTGGATAAGTAATTAGTATGTAGAGAATTATGATTAGTTCTGTCAGTCTACATTCTTCTAATGTACGCTTAGTAAAATAAGCTTGGTCGATATAAAACCACAAATACAGGACGTGTTTATAGGTTGGTCACGATAAAACCATGATATGTATGACAATTCGCAAACATTGACATTGAAATAATAATGAGAGTGAGAAAACAAAAAACCCTAGCTCGACTAATAATGATTCTTGAATTACAAGCCATGATGATTAGTGGCTACAAATTATGCGATTTATAAACATAATGATATGGCAGATCATTGGGTTACGATCAATTGTCAATGTCTCAAAGGAACCATTAATAGACGTTTTGAAATCAAAGTCTATGGTCTAAGTTTAAAGAGGTCAAAATAGATGTGCTGACATAAAATGTCTGCATAGGTTTATCTTTAAAGATAAATAAAAGTAAGCATAAATGTATAAAGTATAAAAATACATGAACTGAGTGTGAGTAGAGATATTGATAACCAAACGTTCATAACTACATATAACAATGTACTTCTGTGTTTAGTAATTAAAATTAGTTTTGATTATTCTTGTTCAGAATATTTTACTCTAAAAGTAAATTGTATCAAGAATTGTATACATAAATGGTATGTTTGCATTTATTCAGATTTAAAATCATGTTCAATATTATGAGGCTTCTTCACTCGAATTGTGAGATTTACTAGCATGAATAAAATACAGATGCCCAAAATATTCAGGGAAGTTTTTAGGAAAAATATGTTGGTTTATTTTATACCTAACTATTACACATTTTAGAGAGATCAATTTGTATATAATACCAATGTGCTAACGATTCAAGATTAGTTAAATCTTAAAAAATATTTACCTAAAGTCTAAATAATTTACATGAAATGTTTATATTATATTCTTTGGGTAAATTCAAATCCTATCATGCATTGAATCGATTACAGATTTTCATACATTGAGTAACTAGCAAAATAAAATGCATGACAGTTATTGCACATAAAAAATTAATACAGAAAATATCCATTACATTAAACATGGTTTGCAGGTACAATGTATGCTACAAAAAGTCTAATAATTATCTTTTACTAATTATAATCAAAATACAAAAACTGTTTCAAGTTCTCTATGCAAATTTTGGAATGTCAACGAATTGGCAGACTTGCGATATGTAACAAACCATTTGTCGATAGTGTACAGAAGGATGAAATGGAACTTCAAAATCTTCATGAGCGTTTTTAACGAAGACACTTAAATTAGGTCTACTTGGTTTAAAAGCTCTTTCCAAATGTTTTCGCAAATTATCACAAGCATATTTATGAGTACTGCCCTGTATTATATGAAACATAACTAATTCTTGACATTTAGAAAATAGGCACACAACAGCAGATTCTTCCAATGGTACGTCATTAGGAACCGTGTAAATCAGCACCCTTCGTAATTTTTGACATTTCTGCAGAGCCAACAAGAGTGGTCTTGTATTACCGTAGTAGTTTTGCTCAAACCTTCCAAATATCAATAAAATATCAATAAACAATATAGCGACTACACATCAGTACAACATTGGTAAATTGAAGAATCGGGTATTACCGAAAATCCCTCAAATTATGACAAAAAGTAAGCGCAGTGCATAAATCGTTGTTGTAAACACACTTTCCTCTGATTCCCAAATGGTTTAAGCGTAAACTTTCAAGTTGCTGGCATGATTTGGTAATCTAATGAATCATAAAATATTTAAAACAAGGTTAGCATTTCGATCGTTGTCAATGATTTTAATTAAATGTGATGAATTTTATTCGCACCTCAATCAAAAATTTTGCGTTTTGTATCGGAAGTTTGTCTAATGTAAGTCGTGTGAGTTTTTTCCACTTGGAAATAGAAAATAAAGAGTCAATAAGAACTCTTCCTACACTTGAATCACTGAAAATCATAAATTGAAACTAATTAAATACATGAACTTGTAACAATTGCCTGAATGCATCTACAATTGTTTAGAACCACATTCTTTATTTAAATCAAAATACTTATTTACTTACTTTCTATTAAAACCTATTTCAAATTCTTGAACATGTCGGCAGGATTCTGTTAAAAGATTTAGACCACTGACACCCGTTGTAACTCTAGCGGAGGAAGAAGGTGTACCAATTCTTCTTTTTTTACCGAATAGATTTAAATAATCATCAGCATCACTGGTGGTGTCTCTACTTGATACCGCTTCAGTCGACGTTGAAGGAGAATTTAATTCAGCGTTTTCACCTGCCAACGAGAGATTGTATTCGGAAAGCAACGTAGAATCCCTTATTTCTAAACATGAACATATAAAATAATGAACATTAAATCATATCTACATCATTTACCTTATTGGCACATAATACAGTTTGTAAATACAACCAACCTATTAAAGATTCAATGGGAACTGCCAAATGTCTAAGCTCAGGAAGTGTGGCCAGGGCCACACAAAAGTCTGTGTTGCAAATTTCTTTATCATAGCAGACATTAACGGACCTCAATTTGGGATGAAGTCTCGCAAATTTACCCCAATCCTAAATTCACATTCAAATGTGAATGAAACAAATGAAACAAAAACAAAACTACATGGAAATATGGCTAGTTAGTTTAATTTGCTTTTACCATTCTATGATTAAAACTTTTGCAGCAATAACTTTCTAAATCGGATGATTCGTCAAACAAATTGGTAATTGACAATTTTCTCGGAAGACCTTCAATTACTTGCAGATCGCGGCACTGTAAAATTGACAATAAAAATCATCAAACCTATTATTTACTGACAGCGAGTGTTCTAGTATGTAATAAAACTACACAATTTCGAAACATTTCATATACAAATTCAAAATAGTTATACCTTGCGTAAATAATTCTTCTGGTTTATATCACCAACTGGTAGAACAGCTTCTTCTAGCAGAGGAAAAGAATAAGTTTCTACTTTACTTAAATCCAATTCGTTCCAAGAAGTGAATTCTCCGTGTGTAACTTTATGTCTTCTTGACAGTGATAACAATGGGTGTTCGATCCATAGCTTCTTTGGAGCAATATTGTTTTTCTTGAAGTTAGTTATGAAATAGTTATACAATCGAACAGTAGAAATTCTCGGTCTTTCTACGGCACTAAAAACTACTGTATGAAGATTGGGAAAGTTCATGTCATTGTCGAATACTTCTTTATTAAAATTGGCTGTCAAAGAGTCTTCTGTTTCATCACGAGGCCATCCTACTATGTAAAGTTGCTCCAAATTGGTACACAGAGATATGAGGTAAGTGAGTGCTGCATGGGAACAAATTACAGCTTCCGGGCAGTTAGTTAGAAGGGGGATGTGTATCAAAAGACATCGTAAACGAAGTAACTGGTCCTTCAAAATCGTCTTGAGTTTTCCATAATTTTCCTGATCATTGCTGGAACCGACTGCACTCTTTTGGCCTGCGTTGCGATGATACATTTCTAAGCGATTGTCCCAAGACCAAGATAATTTCTCCAGATTAGGAAGATGCTGTATAATGGTTTGATGAAGATGACCCCACGATAGTTGAGTTCCAGCTGATAATAACTCCTAGAAGATTTAAAAAAATTAGTATTTATTCGGAGAAAGATCTAAACTTACAGCAACTTATTAGCTGTAAACAAAAACAATTTCGAAACCCAATAACATGTACAATCAAAAGTAGAAATGTATTCCAAATTGTTACAAATATCAAAATTGTTGATTATTTTACCTTTAAATTCGTCATTCTTAAAAGAATCGTTCTAATGACTCCTGAAGGTATCCAGTACAAATCAGTTATATTCAACGACGATATTACTAATGCTCTATTCGAATTTTCTAAAAATCTAACAAATCGGTTTCTTTGAATTCTTAAGCTCCAGTTGTAAATCAATTTTTCACAAAATAATTTATCTTGAAGTAGATTGTCTAATTTTTGACAGGTCTCCGACAGACTTATAACTGACTCCGTTGTACAATAATGCACAATCTTAAGAATCATTTCATCACTTAATTGTAACAAACCCATTTTTGTAAAACAATAATAATAATAATAGGGATAAAGGTAAAAAGTTGCAAAAATTCTGCTGCCTTCAGCCTTTCCACTTCCAGATTTTTATCAATCCAGAGAATCCAGACTTTCAATTTGGTTGAAAGCTCAATGGTAAAAATGATCTTCATTCTTCCCACCAAGCAATCAGAAGTATCAAGTATCACTTGGTACTAAAAACTAAATCCACAATCCTCATATTCTTCTCCAGAAGAAACTGTAACCGTGTTTCAAAAGGACGCAGAAATTGATTTAGGGGAGGGGGGGTCCGAATATGAGGATGATAGAGTCAAGCATTAAAAAGGTGCCAATTTTGTACAAAATCAACGTAAAATGCATTAAATACGCTTGTAGAGCAATAGTTTCCCGTTTTTTTGCGTTCTCATTTTCATAGCAAACTAACATGTTTTTGGAATTCTGACCCTTAGCCCCCTTGGGACTTTTACTTACAGAACATTATTACAAGAAATTACATCGTAACAGTTTATTCAAAATTTTTATATTTCGTTCATTCTATTACAAACAAAATAACTGATATGCACTTATAAGTTGTTATTAAATTGACTGAAATTAATTCAGTAAATTACACAAATGGATTGCATGTAAATATGTTGCTATATTGTAAAAACTAATGTGGCTGACTTTCTTTTTCTTTTATGAAAAACTTTCTTCGCTTTCACCAACTTTCACTTTTAAAATTAATATCTTCCAGGAAATCTTTCAGGGAATCTTTAAGGAAATGGTGCTGTATAAAAAGTGTTATATTTTGAAATGACGACTACTATAAATATATCTATTTTAGACTCAAATCTAATTACATGGGGGGGGGGTGTCACCTGAGACACCATTGATGTATATATTTATATAATTTATTAAATAATGGCAGAGTAATTTCAATTATCAGAAGGAAAACCCTTCTGCTATTAAACCGGATGCTAGTTCAGGATCGATGCACTGCAAGATTTCTGCACTATCTGATCCGTAAGCAAGTCGCAAGTCCCTTTTTAAAACATCAAGCCACTGCTTTGCCAAATCAAAAATTCCGTCCTGGAGATATGTAATGATGATACCACTTGCAAAAAGAATGGATGTATCCCCCAGGGATAAATCCTTCGTATAATTGTAAGCTTTTTCAAGTATCATTACAGCTTGCGGAACGTTACCATTTTCTTGATACTGGAAGCCAAGCACTGCAAGGGAATTAGCTAAAAAGAAATTCAAATCTTTTTCGGAACGAAGACCTTCGATGCGACTGATGATGTCTTCAAGTCCAGTGAACTCCTTCAAAGGCAAGTTCACAAAAGAAGTTTCCATCAGACTGCTGAATTGATCTAAAAGTTTCTTTCTTTCTTCTGCAACGCTCACAAGTTCATTTTCTTCAATCGTGCAAAGACGACAATTGCATTTGAATTCAAAATGGCGGATTATATTTAGTCGATCTTGAAATGCGGATGTTGAGTCGCAATAGGAAATTAAAATTTCTTCCCCACAACGAATAGTTTTTGTTGCTCTGATGAATAATACGTTTCCAAATATTTTCCACGAACTATTGCAGTCGACGCAATCATGATTTAGGTAAGACGGGAGAATCCAAAGACCGATGGTATCCAAAGGGTTGCTTGTAAATGTCACATGAGGTCTTTCATTTCCACCAAAGCAATTGTACTTGCAAATAGCACGGATTCTTTTTATATCAGTTTTCCCACTTTCACTTATTTCAGTCAGAGTGTTTTCATCTTCGATGCTTCCTAATTCAGGACCTGCGTATAATTTGTACACATCTTTGATTAGCTCAGGATGAGATTTCAAACGATCTTCCACAATTGTTGCAAGTTTATTGCAATTCGTGACTTTAAATTCCACTGCAAAAGCTTTTTGAGCTATAATAAGTTGTCCAGGTTTAATTTCTTCGATGGCCAACATTCCCCGACCATTGAATGGCAATCTTGTCTTTGAAATAACAACTGGACCCATGAACGTAGCAACGTCAACGAAACTAACTTCAGGAGTTTTCATGAAACTGCTCATATCATAGTAACCCTCGTCCTTCTGTTTAATCAAACTTTGGATACGATGTGAAACTTGGGTTAGTAAACGCTTATTTGTTTCATCTTCAACATTTGGCAGAATACCAGTTACAAATGCATTGGCTTCGTGATATTTCTCCAAATTACAAAGAGCTCTTGCCTTGCGATACACAGATTTGAAATGTAAAGGTTCCAATGAAAGAACACATTCAAAATCGATAAGAGCATTCTCATACAATTCCAGTTTCAGGTATGTCGCTCCTCTGTTGGAAAGAAGATTTACTTCATTTGGTGTCTCTTTCAAGCCTTGATTGTAAGCCTGGAGAGCATCTTCGTATTTCCCCGATTCAAAATACTTGTTTCCTGTTTCTTTCCAGTTGTCAAATGACTCTGCTTTCTCCGACATGTTCTTAAATAATTCAAAGTAAAATCATGTTTTTGTTACTTATTAGATCGAAATTTCATTTACATGGGTAGTATTATCAAGCTCAATGCGCAATGTGAAGAACAATCTGCTTATCAAGATTTGAAAAATATTTCTAAAGATTGAAAAAGCCTTTACACCATAGCTCATCAATTTGAAGTAGATAGATACTAGAAGGTACGCTAGTTTGCCCAAATCAGCGGATTGTTGTTAAAGTACCAATAATTCTACATAATGTTTTTATGGTTGATTGATATTATTAGTGAACTTTTTGCAAATGATAATTTTCTTTCTACCTTTACAAAACCAATTAAGGGTAGTGATAAATTATTAAGGTTTCAAATATTAGCAGAGAGTTCCTATACTGCCCTACTTTTATAACGTTTGTTTTTGAGAAAATTAATATTGACTGCTTTAGGGCTGACAATGATGTATGCACGCTTACGACACAAGTGATTTCATGAAGACAAAAAATGTATTCTTGATTTACTCAGACTCAAAGTAAGGAAAGTTGTTGAGTTGAATAACTTTGCATTGGACCGAGGTTTTTCTTAGTAACATTAAATTCCTTAGTAACACGGAGGCTGAAAAATATACTAAGGTTGGCATTGTATAATATAAAAATGATTCAAAAATTCATGTCAATCTAAATTATAATCTGAATATTGTGTTCCAAGTAAATGTAGAAGCCTCCTTACTTAAGGATTACCTGGAGTCCTAAAGGAAGAGACATTCCGAAATAAGGTGTTTACAATGTTGTCATTTTTTCTTAAAGTGTTATAATAAAAATTCCAATTGTAATAGCTTTGTTTCATAATTCATACAAATTAAGGTGTTTTAAAACTGCACATTGTATGCAAGTTTAGTCTCAACTCAAGTACCTTTCAAGATGGATAGTAATACTCAATCAAATGCCAGTACAAGTAGCAATGATTCTGGCTCTGAATCGGGCACAACCGAAGCTGAAGAAGGGGCTTCTGCTGAACCTCTTCCATTAAAGAAAAAGGAAGAGTCCATCCATACAATCGAGACCGACAAAGCTAATTCTATAAAATCGTAAGCAAACTAAAATTTTAGACTAAAAAAGCTGGTCTGCAAAGCAGAGCACATGTATGTAACAAAATCTACTAATAAAGTCACATACGCATATAACAAATGAATATACAAGAGAGATTTGGATTTTTATGTAGAAGAGCTTCTAAAGAAATAGAAAGCACATTAAGGCAACTCAAATCATGTACCAACAAAAGGTTCCTCATTAAAAATCAACTGACATTGATTGAAACTGCCCAGCGTTCTAAGACAAAGCAGAAAACGTTGACGAAACTTTTTTCGGATACCACAGTTAGTTTAGACACGACCACCTCAAATAAAGTGGAATTGATTCCATCGAACATAATCAGCATCCCCAAAGCCATGGAGTCTCTAAACCAGACTCACATGGGGAAATTCTTACTTTGTCGTACCCTCACTCCTCCTGTGGAACACCATGGCACTTTGGTCGTTGTAGATGACCCTGAATCAGAACACAAAGATATGGCAATCTATTTAGTCTTGCACAATTATATACCAGAGGATACCGAAGATGCAGCTCACATTTTACCCGCAGGATCGATACTCGCAGTTAAAAATCCTTTATGTAAGAAAACAAGTAAAGACGAACTGGTGATATACTGCGATAATCCCATCGAAGTAAGAATATTTTCTGAGAAAACAGCACATAGATTATTTCCAAAGGTTAAATGGAAAACAGAAATACCAGCCCAATTTCAGTCTACAATTAGTAATATCACAGCTGAAAAGAGCAAGAAAAAATCATCTGGGGAGGAAGACAAAGATGATGTGTACTGGAGATCATTGGGAAATTATTTACTGAAGAAGTACCGCTACACGGCAGCATTGGAAGCGTTTGACAAAGCCCTTGCACTCAACCCATATGACATAGACACAATCGCTCAGCGTTCGGAAACTTTTCTTAGGGTTAAAAATTACGACAAGTGTCTCAATGACGCTCTAGCTGTGTTGGAAGAAGATCCTTTGCACGAAACAGCCGTTTACCACAAAGTGCATTCTTTGGTAGGCCTTCGACTCTATGAAGATGCAATTAGTTGCTTGACATGGTATACAACCCTAGGAAAAAGTCAAGTGAGTCTTGAAATGAAGTTGAACTTGGGCAAACTGCTGGAAAAAGTGAAAACATGCTACCACCATCAAAAAACGGGTAATTATGACTTCAGTTTTATTCTCAGTTGCCCCAGAACTCACTTGCATGAATGTGGAGAATTCATCGGGCCAGTAGAAATAGTTTTATTTGAAAATAAGGGCAGAGGAACTGTCGCAAAAAGTAATATTTCAACTGGAGATATTATTCATTGCACCAAAGCATTCACAATGGGATATCCCGACGAAAATATTCACGATGAATCAACAAATGATCTTGCTACAAAATCAGAGCACACCATCACATCCCCATTTCAAAAACTGGTGACGACGACAGCCCAGAGAGTAATGAACGATCCTGAGTCAGGGAAATTAATTTATAGACTTTATGCTGGACCGGAAATGAAATGGCTGGATGGCAATGATGAAAACGTAACCGAAGAAATGTTAACATCAGTTGATATGAAACGGATCGAAGGTATTTGCACCTACAATGCGTTTTACGGGGATGCAGGTGACAATGGTGAAAGTGATCGATGTTGCGGCATATGGACGATTTCCTCGTTTATTAATCATAGCTGCTACGATGCCAATTGTTGCTGGAGGATGTACGGTGATTTGTTAGTGGTTAGAGCTACAAAGGACATTTCGAAAGGACAAGAGATATGCACTTCTTACGTATGTTATTTCCATTGCTAAATATTCAATAATGTTTCTCTGCAAATATTTTTTGGGACTTAGCTAAAATGCATTTTATGTTCCGACTCTATTACTTATTGCTGTATTTTGTATAGATTTCCCCATGTGAATTATATCCAACTCGAACACAAACGTTTACCAGCTATGGATTCGTTTGTGATTGTAAACTGTGTAAAATTGACCGGGCAGACAGTGCAGAAACACATCAAAAAAGAAAACATTACACAAAGAAAATTAATAAAATCGACCCTCATGACTCAAAAACGAAAAACCAAAGTGAAGTCCTACAAGTGATGGAATATTACATTGAAGAGCTGATTGATCTGCGTCCGTCGGATCCTCATATGAATGTCTACATTATAAATCCTTTGCACCAATTAGCAATGCTTTATTATGTCAAAGATGAGTTTTCGAAAGCAGCAAATATTTTAAAACATACTCATGAAATTGTTTCCGAGACGGTGCTTATAGATTCAACTCTTTCTTGTTCAATTAACTTGATCAGTTGCTACATTAGAGCCAAGAATATCAAAAAAGCAAAGAAAGCTGCAAAATTACTGGAGAATGATCTTTACACTGCATATGGACCATCTGCTAATATGGAAATTCTTACAGCTATCTCCCAAGATCTTGAGCTTGTTCAGCTCATGGAAGCATATGGAGTTCACTTAAACTTTCCATAAATAAAGTGTACACAAGGATATTTTTAAACGATAAGAATTGCGATGATCACCAAGTAGTATAATGAGAAAGTCAATGCCCAGAGACCCAATTACTTATTGCTGGCCACTAAATATCTTGAAAGCATCTACAAGTAAACTAAACTTCACCATTCATACAGACCAAATTATTTGTGAGATTTCTAACATCTTTGCTAAATATATTGTACTCTACTCACCCAATGAACCAAATTATTTCCTTAATAAACCATCACTTGTTGTGACGTAATTTTTTTATTAGTTTTTTGCTACCTTCAAGATTGTAGTTTTTAGATTTATTGTTCATGGAAAAATGAAAAAACATAGAACTTTATTAGACAGAAGGTATGTTCTTTTCCTACATTTCGTTTGTGGAAATACAGATATATATGCGATAGAAAAGTATGGATAAATGGTTTGTTGGAATTATAAGCTTAGAACTTGATAAGAAAGTCAGAATTCATAAGAAAGTCAAATTATTTCTTGAGTTTTTTCCCTTTAATATTTGCAGTTTGTTTCGGAGCATATTTAGACTTTGGGGGCTTTCCTCCAGCTTTAACTGGGTTCTCAATCTCTTCCATTTCACCTGGTCTCTCATCAGCCCTCAATCTTTCCTCGTTCAATAATTTGAGAGGTTTACCGGGTTTGCTCAATGAGATTCTATTATTTCTGTTTTTACCCTTAAGACTTGCTATACTTGTCTCACTTTTGATATCTCCATTTGATACAGTATTGTTCTTTTTATCGGGTTCAGATTTACTCTTGACCTTTCCAACAATTTTGGAAGGAACCACAGATTTCCTGTTCTTAGTCATCTTTGATTTTGTTTTGGCAAACTTATCGGGACCGTCGGGTTTACTAGATTTCTTATTGTTAGTATTACTATGTTTTAATCTGATTGAGTCATTACTAGTTGCCATTGCTCGCGATTTTCTTTTTTTGCTCTTTTTAGTCTGACCCACATCTTCTTTGACACTTTCTTCTGGTTGAATCTGACCGACATAGGCATCCCCTTCCCCAAGAAATTCAGACTGCTCCCCTGGTTCTTCAAACACATCGCTGTATCGTGGTTCAGGCGGATAGGCAATTTTATTCCCATACGTTAACTTTATAAAGCGCAGATTTGTCTTGGATTTTATGTCTAGCTCATTCTGGGCACATTCTTTTTCATCTTCATAAGTTTCCTGATTTAATTGTACATTGTCTGCATCTGATCCTCCTCCTTGCTGTGCTACACTAGTTGCACATTTTCCCAAATACAGTGATTCCTTCCACTCTGCCACCATTTCTTTAGGAGGATCACTATACACAAAATGTAATTTAGAAACACATCTTTTATTTCTAGGATCCCCCAGTCCCAACCAGGTATTAGTTTACAGTATAATACGGCAAGACATCCTGAAAATCGAGATTTTTTAACGAAAGTTTTATATGAATTACTAACCGTCCGTTATCAAATCGATATTGGCTAAACCTTACAGCAATCTTTAATATGAGAATGAAAAGTTCTTCACAGAACTTGATACTCTCAATGAGCTGTGCCCTCCTGTGTGAATTTGCGATTGCATGGTTAATATGCATCATATTGGCTTCCATGATTTTATTCACCTTTTTTTCCACTTCGTCTAATTGCTATTAGCAAGAATTAGAACTTAATTATGTATTGAAGTGATTATTTTAATAATTATTACTGCCTCCGTTTAGATGAAGAATGAATACCTGAGAGTGAATTACTTCATTTGCCAATTTTTTCATATGCATAGTCAATAACTGTTCTTGTTCAACTTTTATGTGTTCTAAGAATGCCGTTTTTTCCAAGTGCGATGCAGAATAGTAGTTAGCAAGGTTGGACTCTGGTTTGCTTTTTTGAAACAACTTTTCGTGTATCGTTTTCTCGAGTTCATGAAACTACATACAGTAATAAGCATTACCCAATGGTAAATTATAATTGTATTTAATTTTACAATGTACCCTACATACCATGTCACAGGTGATAGACTTCACGTAAGCAGAAGACAAGATTTTCCTTGTGTGACATCGTTTCTCAAAATAAATCTTTTCTTTTTTCCGTCTACTCTTCAAAGCTTCGATTCGTTCTGAGGCCTTTGTAATATCTCCTCGTCCATGTGCATAGATCTCCATTTCTGGCTCAACTGCATTCTGATTGTTTATATGAGAATGGATAATTTAATAAAAATATCGAAGAGTTTGAATTTATTATTTTTTTCTTTCACTAGCAATTGTAACAATACCGGAGGTTTCAGGCTTAGCATTTTGTCAAAATGTTCAATCTCATTCATCATAGAATTTTTTGAAATCCTATTTCTTTTGTCAATCCGTTCTTGTCGGGCCTTTTCTACTGCTTCGTATCTACATTAAGTTATAAATTGTTGGAACATTGCTTGCATTAGCAAATATATTATACTAACAATAAGTACTACGATTCTGTCAAAAGATACAAAATTCTATGATCAAGGCTTAATTACATACACTCCTAAATATTCGGGCTTTTCGAGGTCAATAGATCTGGGTGTTTTAGTAAATTCTCGTTCTAGCGCTTCTTTTTGTCCCTGCATTAGCAACACAGCCTTTGCATGAAAGTAAAGTTCTCCAGCTTGAGCTTCTTCATCTACATTTCCGAAAGGTATATTTCTGTGATAGTACACTGGCTATAAAAGTATGAGGTAAATAATTTACATCACATTGGTTCTTAATATTTCAATTTACTCTTCAAGTCATGAAATGATTAGTTCGACAAATTTACCATTTGTCCACATGCATGACCAAATAAATCGTTTCCGTCAACCTCGATGTAATCTTTTGGAGCAGAATGCTCTGCATGATGGAGTAAGGGACTGTGCATTTGAGGATAATTATAATGACTTTTACTTTCATCATTTGTGTCACGTTTGTCTTCCGGAAATGCACCCCCAGCACCTTTAGCACTTGTTACCTTGTGTTCTGATGACACATTGGAGCTGGGGGTCACGTTACGTTTAGGTGAGGCCATCTTGGAAGTTAAATTAGATGCTAAAGACTCTTCCAATTGTTTCAACAATTTTGTTTCGCTAACAGCATCCGATTTCGAGAATTTTCCCGAAACATTTTTCTTTAAGTATTTGCCTATTTCTGATGTTTGGCCCGATGTTAATCCCCTGCCACTGGAAACGTTCACTACTAAGGAGGAAGTTTTAGTTTCTTCTTCCCCAAGTTGTATAAACTCAACTCGTTTATCTTTTTTTTCGACATGTGGGAAAATTTTCTCCAAGTATCTTTTCTTTGACTCTTCGATCCAGAATTCATTCACGACATCCTCGTCATCTACTGATGGAGGCGGAAGTTCCTCTGATTTGGACCTTGGGTGCAAACCTACAGAGAGGCAACCCCCGCAGAGGATGGTCAATAAAAATATCCTCTTAAATATTACAGAATACATCCATTTCCATTTATGACTATTATTGTTAATAGAGTTGACCAAAGACCAATAAAACGAATTACCAGGTTCTGAGCCTGGCCCTTCCAGCCATAAATACATGCGATATAGAAATTCGACTGCAGCTCCAGGTTTTCCCTACTCAGATTTTGAACCACAAATTAATTTCAAAATTAATCCTAAAAATGTAATCCCACTTTGGCAAGCATTATATGTTTTACCTCGCTGATATCAAGCAAGTCAGTGATGTCTACTTTGAATGAAGTTTGATTATCTAACCAATGGTGCAATATCTTCATATTTTTAACTCTGGCAGAGTAGCACCTATTTTTTGAAAAGAAATCTTAGATTAGATCTTAGAAATCAATCAATTCACCTAACATGGTCTTCAACAAAAAATACATAAGTACAACCTACAATCATTATGTGCTGCAATCTGCACAACTCACGAAGTCACGAACACATGCAATACATTTTACCAGAGTTGAGTGTAGAGAATAGGATTCGCATTTAATCATAATAGGTATATTGCATTCAAATCTTAAAATTGAAAAACCTACACACTGTCAGCCAAAGTAATTAACATGTCGTCACTGATGAGGTGGTATTTTCGGAGTATTTCTCCAATCAGATGTCCATTAGACAATTCCTTTCTCACTCTGTCGGGTCCTGGTCAATTACAAAGGTTATTTATCACAACCCGTTACTAATATGTGAGATATTTTACAACTACATTCTTTGAATTTATTGTAGTACTTAATAAAGTAGTATTGAATTCATACCTCGACTAAAGCTAACTGGAAGACCGAGCTTCTTCACTATCCATTGTCTAATGACGTCTGTCATTTCTTTGTCCTGTATATGTCGTGTAGTTTAAATGTGTAATCTCAAAATGGTAAAAGTAGCAATTCCCTGTAATATGATCCTCAATCTTTTTAGAAATGTTCCCTTCAGAGTATATTTAAAATAGCACAACACCTACTTATCAGGTATTGTCTTCACTTTTGACTACACATTTGGCGACATTAGTTACCCAAGTAACTTTAATGATCATTAATAAATGAAAAACTACTACTTATATAGTGATCTATACATCGCCAAGATTCAAAGGGCATAATGCTTTGGTGCAGTAAAGGGATGGTTATATTATAGAAATCATATTATTATAGTAACCTTGATAGAAATCTAGTAGAAATACAGTGCGTTTTTTATTAGATTATCTATGTGATTGAGTAGGAGTATGAGAATATACATAATGGTACTATGGTACATGGAATTACCTACATCAAATGTTTTAGTTGGTATAAAATAGAAATACTCGTATAACAATATAGAATATGCATATCAAGAAAATAGATGCATTGCATAGAAGTGGTTTAGCTACTTAATCCTCATCCGCTACCACAACTGAGACTTATTTATGATGTATTTATTATTATGCAGTTTTATTGCTTCTTTAGTATTCATTATTCTTTATTATTACTTATGTCCTGTGTTACAAAGCATTTTAAAACTATATACTACTTACCTACCTACGTACATTTAGCATATTATATCTATTTATACCTAACACAATTCATAAAGCTAAAAATCACCACAAAACGTTGACAAATTGGATTGAAAGACCTCCACAGAACCTCCTCGTTAGTGAAGCACATTAATATTTTTGCCAACATGCCCGTCACATAGTCGCATATCGCGTTATTTTTGCCCAATTGCTATTACATGACTTGCGGTTGTGTGGTGTCAAATAATTAATTAGGCACATTAATATCCAACAAGTATATAAACTTCTTATGTGCACACACACAATAGCATGTACAATTAATCGTATTTGAAAGTATAAACGAAGCATTAGTCACAATTTCTTATCAGTTCCTGGAAGTATTTTAGTATTTATATCATTTGGTTACAGCAGGGTTTCAATTTTCAGAAGGCTATCTCTGAATTAAGTTTAAATACATACATATACACATCGTACGATATTCCTATACATGCATGCATGAGTTAGAAAATACTAACGTAAGTGTATGCGAACCAGGATATATGTGACGTAAAAGCAATAAACTTATTTGTTTACGAAAAAAGGATTTATTTTAACTTTGGATATTATCGCAAATGCATTAGTAGTACTCTATCATATAATCAGACTGTACAGAAAAGTTTGATTTGATTCATCATAGTTATATAGGTATTAAAAGTATTTGAAGAACTTGCTTATTCTAATCATTGAGTAAACAGAAAAGTTAAAATGTTATCTCATGTATCAATATCAACCTCCACTGTCATACTTTCAGTATAAGAATTGCAGTAATTGTGTCGAGTTTTCATTGTCATTTCACGCAGCCTTGAAAGTACCTTAGTGCCTACCTACAATACTTACAACGGAACAAAGTCATTTTGCAGATGGGTAATGATTTACAGCATTTATATAGGTCAATCTGTTTTGCATTGCAGGTCAGGCAAAAGTAACTTCCGATACACATGACAGGAATTAAAATATATTATGCACATGATTAGATAATGTTTCACCATCACATACATAACTCTTTGTACCTACTAACTAGTGCTGTCTATGCATTATTTCCAATGATATCCTACTCTGTTTGCATATTGCTTTTATTATTATAACATAAATAAACGATTAGCATGCATTGTATTACCATTTATTATTATACTATTCAATGAAATGAATGTTTATACATACTTCCCAGTTATTGCAGAACTCCATAAGACGAAGGTGCTGCAGTTACTACGTCCAAATGTGAGCTAAGCCTTGCTTTTTTAACTTTTGTAAAATTATATTGCATATCTTTCATAATTTATCATTACAATGACGTATTTACCAGCGTAACAGCAGCGTAACTTGAGACTGAGATCTTTTGTGCACATTTGAATTTTTGCGTTATTGTCTGCAATGAAAAATTATGGCGATATTATCCATGTAACTAAACATACACGACAAAGTATAAGACATAATAGTTTGTCAGTCTGTGAGACTGACTACTAACTGTAGCCATAAATTAATGACACTTTCGTCTGCGTCTGGAATCTAAATTCTTATGGAAAAAGGATAGCAGAAGTATTTTGCATTGCTCTGGTTCATTGAGCATAAAACAGTACCTACCAAAACTAAATTAAACAAAATCTTTTGGTTAACATATGTATACAGAAATATTCTCCCACTCATACAATATTATACTAAATTGAAGTTTCTCATTCATTCATAACTCCAAAGAATGCTGAATCTGCCCTGTGAGTTTAAAACTCTAATAATATATAAGGTACTACATCTAGATGCTTCTACATCCTATACATTCTTCTTGGGAGTTGAGACAAATATCAAAATGCTACTAATGGAATGTATTTAATATTTTATAACATAATAATACCTCTGGGTACTGCATGATGTCTGTTTGTCTGTAAACATATTTATAAACTAATGTAGGTACTAGGTATAATACAATATAGCAATACTAGTTGAAAAGTTTACGTCACATCCCAAACTAAAACATTGCATTATTGTTTATGTATGCTAATGTAGGTTAGATAATAAAGATAGGGAAATAATGACAGTTTTTAACTGCCAGTAAATATAATAGTACCTAAATACTATGACGTGTGCAATTCAGTTTAACTATTGTGTGTTAGTAGTCATAGTCATTGTAACCCACTACTTCCTAATACTCCTACAAATACTAGCTACTAATATAGGACTACTTAGTATAGGATAGGATCTGTGTGGTTATTATTTGAAGAAAGGTTACTCAGTTACTCAAATAGAAACGTTAAATTACAGAGGTATCAACCAAAGTGATCCACAATCTACCTGCGTTCTTGAGTAGCTAGGTAAATAATTTCAAAAACTGGTGACGCTAAAAAGTAAAAGGACTCTGAAAGGTATACCAACTTTAAGTACCTCCCTAGATATATAATAATGTAATTTGATTATAGAGTACCAGCACCAGCTCCTACGTAAATAAAATTATTCCCGTATTTTACTTCTGGAGAAAAACTCTAAATCTAAATATGATTGCATTGAATACAGGAGCAGTCGTATTTAGAACATAGATAAATAAGTAGGTGCGTATATTCTAGAAGGAAAAAATGAAGAGAATGTTCTATTTAATGTTTATTCAATCATTCTGTGTGTACAGGTATTGAATAGAATATTGAATAGGAGAAATAACATGTTAAATCCGTGAATCGTTCTTGTAAAACTTCTGCATTGGATTGCTAGTACATAATACATACTACGTATAATAGGGATAGGTAACTTACAGCAGTGAAATGTTAAGTAATATAAATAATAGCCTACTACTATTATACTGTGTTTCCAGCATAGGTATTTATGTATGCGATGTATAGAAATGTTTGCCAAATAATTGCCAAACTGAATGTCTACCTACTTACATAAAGTCTTTCAGAAGTACTGTGTGATAGCCATAGGCGCATATGCCTATTAATTTAATTTAATTGCAATAATTGTTTGGATAAAGGCAATACTTAGCAATAATATCGTTTTCCAAAACACATCGTACAGTTAAATTGCCATTATAGTGTTACAGTATAGTAAAGTCCTTCGGTATGACTCCATCATCATGTCAATATTATAAATATGTAATGACACTCCTAAACTACCCGGCAGAATGGTCTAGAACTTAAACCGGTAAATACTTTTGACACCCACGATTTATTAGGTACTTTACTTCAATTCCCCAACTTAACCTCACTCTATAGACTTTCAAGTGGTTTCAACAGGTTGTAAGTACAATTCTACATGTAAATTCAACTTTAGTCGTTTAACCATAAATTAAGGCAGAGTGAAACATTTATACCTGTGGTGTGTGTATGAATGTGACACTTACTGTTGAGTTGACGTTTACTATGTGAAGCTTATACTTATAGTATGTAGTACAAAAATACAAACCGAAAATAAGACTACAATCGTGAATGCGAATAGTTTTCGCACACGTATGATACAGACCAATCAATAAATTGCTTCAATGTAAACTACGCTTTGTAAAAAAGAAAAGAATTTAGGGAACGCATGTTTTTTTGTAAGTAGTATAGCCAGCGAGTAGTGTATTATAGCTAACAAGCAGCTTACAAAATACACATACACAAAATGACTCACAGTCACTAAACAACCTTTGGTAACTTATGTCCCATATTAGGGATATCGTGTTTACAAATACACTGCGTCTCTTGTCATGCTACACTTTCGCTTTACCAATTGAAACTTCGTAAGTTCATCAACACTATACAATACATTAGCAAATTATGGAAATGAATGAAAAATGAAGCTTCCAAGACACTTGGTCGCATTGTCACGATGAAAAGATACATTTAAATTCTAAATGACCATTTAGTGCATGCACCAAAATTAACATATATGTACAATCAATAGCAAAAAGTTTAACCTTAAAGTTTAACCTTTAATTATTTAGTTGTGCTGAGTCATTATGGCTACCGTCTCGTTTTTAATCCAAAAAAGCAATGGAAGTAACCTAATGTAGGGTTTGCTATGATAAATTAACTTATTACTACTGCAGGCAATAACCTTTCCAGTACTGTATTAATTACTACAAGGGGAAATTAAAATGTGAAATGTTTATGTACAGGCTTTGCATAACACAGACGTTTATGATGGGTTTATGGTGATTGAGTTGTTTACTTGGACGCATATGCCATGTTTTTTAGTTTGGTAGAGCACTTCTCATTACACGTGTAATTTGATTAGGTGTCTCAAAGTCAGCGTTCTGACAATCTCATTGGCAGGCAGTAAACAATTTAGTTTATAATTATTTAGCCGTCCAATCTGCATGTCCAAGCATAATAGAGTATATACACGGTGTACATATAAGTGTAATACGCATTAACTGTTTATACCAATAATACCAGAGTAGCAAATTTCACAAAAATCTGTGGTAGTCCACATACAGTCCACAGATTTATAACAGTGTAGAGCAACATTTGTATTGGCATAAAATTATATTTTTTCATCCATAAATGATTGTAGCATATAAAAGTATTTTAGTGACACTACACAATACACAATGACTTATTGTTGTCATATACATAATGGGCAATGATTAATATGCTGTAAAATACAGAATAACACAATAAAATTAATGTGTGTATGTAATGTATATACATACGATATTTACATGGTCTGTACATCGTTAGCTCGCTTGCAATATCCCATAACAATAGTATACGTGTATAGACTTTAGAATAGTCTTCGTTTTAAGTTCATTTATTATAGTAGGCAGAGGTACGGGTTAAGCTTTAAACTACTTTAATACACTTAAAATCATTTGGTTGGGCACATAACAACTTAATGTTAGAAAGAAATTGTGTTGCGTACATTAATTTTGCTCTTCCAGCATAACTTTGCGAATATGTACGTATTTTCTATAATAGGTATGTATGTAGTAGTAGGCAGAACTAAATGTGTGACAACGTCAGGAAAGTCAAATAATAACGAAGTAAGTTTGTTTTACTTTAAACCAGCCAAACTCTAAACACCAAAGGCAATAGGATTTATTACTCCTTTCTTATCCTTACGTGTGCTTACAGTTACCAACCAACAACGAATGAGTTTACATTACAAAACTACAGTATTACTATTCCAATAGCACACACAATACTAATACAATCTAAAAGTAGTATAATATTAGCTACTGTATATACTACACTACATTATGCCCATACACACCTAAACAACCACAAAGCTGTCCATGCATTCTTATTGTATTGGAACAAGGCAAAATATAGTATAGTATGTATAGTTTAGTCACATTGATTGTAACTGTTCTGAAGTTGAGCTGGAAATACAATATGAAATGACAAGCTTTAGAAGTATCCTGTCTTTATGTCTTGAGTTTAGTTTGTCGTGTTTCATTTGAGAAAAGGATTTTGATGAGTGCGGTGAGCTTTGCATTAATTTCCATATAGCCATACAGTTCTGTCTGGTTCTTTCTACTTACTTTGAGTACCTAGTTACTTTATTTATAAACGTAATTACTATTTATACCTATTTTGTTAAACATCTTGTTTTTCATGATTTTGTCTACACAGAAAAACAAACAGAACCAAGTGCTACTATTATCGTTTAACTTGCCATCATGCAGAACCCAAGTAATCCGAAATCTACTAATGGTCGAAGTGCAACAGTTACTAGCAATAGTAATGGTGTCACTAACTCTTCACTTACATCCGAACAACAAATTACGACTCTGGAGAAAGATCTGGAAATGCTGAATAAACAGCTAACACTTAGCGGAGCTGGCACAACAACTCTGGCTTCAGCGGCTGCCAATTCTATAAAAAAACCTAATCTAACCAAAAATGAAAACGAATTGCAATTACTGGAGAAGAGGATTATTATCTACTTGAAACTTAAATCTTGGAACGAACTCATTGAAGAAGGCTATCGAATTCTTGGGAAAAAAGGCCCAAGTGTAATCGTTTATAAAAGTGTCCTTGTAGGCCTTTGCAGAGTTGGAAGGGTACGTTACCTTTATCAATTTTCTCCACACATTTTTTACATGCACATACTCTTAATTAATGTTACACACATATTTTTGTCACATAACATTTATGCGACAAAGAGAGTACATTTGTAAATCCTATAGAGGTATGTAGTTTTTGCATGTTGTAGTATTACATGGAATTTCGCTATGTAATGTGATTGTCATATTATAATACTACTGAGAATTGCAATTGCTTTTAGTTTCTCAGGAAAATAGAATTACACATAGTGCCATGAGTTCATAGTGCACATACAACATAGAGATAGTATACATACATTATACATACCTATATACAACATGTCCATCACTCGCACTCTCACCGAATGACCATAATACTGTCTTCATAAAAAGGATGAAGGAAAACGCAATTATACACTTAGCGACTTACCACTTACATAAAGTAATGCTGATTCAGATTCTGAAAAGATTTTCAGAATCTTTTCTAAGTTTCCACTTTATTAAAAAATGTACTAATATTTGTATTGCTAAACTTGGTGAAGGTCATTTCTAAATATTCTCTGTGAGCTTATCGCTGTTCCAATACCAAAACAATTTAAAGTATTACTACATGCATGCATGCATGATCTGTTACCAGAACTATATACGATGTACCTACAATGCAAAGATAGTTGGAGCTTGAATCGTATTAATGTATCTATATATCTTTGTTACACAGTTTGATGACGATGTTACGGAGCTTTTGAATCATTGGAAAAAAGCAGCTCCAAAAGACCTGGACATGTTAGATACAAGTAAAAAAATGATGGCTTATCAAATAGCGATTCGATCTGGTGTCAATCCTAATGACTTATTCAAGAATTTAGAAGAAGCTTTAGGCCTTAATGCTGATTGGGTGACAAACCGGAAAATTACACCTTCTCAGTTTAATTGGAAGTAAGTTTTTTTAAAGAGACATCCTTCTTAACTCTTTCAATACCTCCTTTTATTCTCAGAAATAAAAGCTGATTTTTGCAGTGTAAACTGCTTATTTTGAACAGGGAAATTCAGTCAAGTAATTATGGTTTTCCGAATACTTAATTTAGATTTCGGCCTCCACCAAAAATGCAGACTACCTTTTATCTTTGCCCTCGTACCGCAGATAGCACGCCGGGTTTCAACTCTTGTATATATGGAGCTGACTGTATTTCCGCTCATTCGAAGGAGGAACTTGAGGAATGGAAGAAGCGACAAGAGATCAAGTCCAGCAATAAAAATTCTAATAACGAATCTGCCACTTCACTCTCGGAGGTGTCTGGATCCACTTACATAGGTTCTTCTAAGCCAAACGAGCAAACCACAGTTCCTTATGCAATTTGTCAGCCAAACCTTGCCTATTCAAGATTATATCCTACACATGCCTTAAACTATTTGAAAGATATAAAGAAACGAATGCAGGAAACTAAAGATATTAGAACTTTACTTGCGGATCAATTAGTTGATGTAAATTTTGTGTAAGTGTCATGTCAAACTTATGTACTTATGTATATCGTATGTACCTTAACAATGCACCAATATTCCAAATAATGTTTAGGAACTTAATGAATATTTATTGGTTTTAGATGCAATACAAGCATGAAGGTTACCAAAACTATACCTGCTACGATTGGAAATAATCTAGCAATTTTTCTTGCAACTAAATGGACGTTTTTAGTAGGATCTCGGCAACCTGTAAGGACCGTGTGTCTGCTCCACGAAGCTCACAGAGAATATTTCTCTATCACTTCGGCCTTTTTTATTAATTCTGCAGGAAAAAATTTAAATTTAATAGAAATACATGAAAATAACAAAGTTCAAAGAGGGGTGAGAAAACATTTTACAAATGCTAATTGCTTTACATCATATCATACATACACATTCAAAGATTTTTATGATGAATATGAAAATTAACTTTTACAATTTGACAGAGACTTCAAGTCCTGAACACATTCGTACCGCAAAATATGATACAACTTTTAGGAGGTTGGCCTGAGTGGTTTTATTACAAAATAGAACTAGCCTTTATTCCACCTCCTATCGCACTGCAATTGCATAGTCAAATTTATGGATCTTTTCGTCAGTCTATAATGTTTGACTTCAAATCGGACCCTAAATTAGTTAAACATGTTCTTGTTGAAGTTCTCCCAGCTCAAGGTCCTATTGGAACATTAAATCCCCAATTTAAGAACCCGTCTTTTAATTCTGCACATACGGATGAAGTTGAAGCACTTAAATCGAAAGTTTCTTTGCCTGTCAAAAGTCCTGGATTAGTGAGCAATGATGCCCAACAAAACCGCCAAGTTTCTCCAGTTATTGTTAATACTGGTGCAGTGGTGCAAACGGTTACTCATCCTAAGGCTTTAGATGTTAGTCCTAAAACAACAAACTCTGAACCTTCTAGTGCAGTAATCCGTTTGTGGAACACGGATTTATTTGACCTTGTTGATTCTGAAGCCGGACTCTCCGTAGGACCTTCTAAACGATATCATTCTGATGGCTTTAACTCTGGTGATTCGTCGGAATCGGAACATAGCTTGGATTTAGGGTCTAATGATGACGAGTTTACCCTTACTCGTGGAAACTATCTACAAGTTATGGGTAAGAACTTATTTAAATATTTAATAATGTAAAAATACCTTACGTAGGTATGTTGTATGTTATTTCGCAGAAGCTTATGGTTAATATATGTACTTCAATGCTTCATACATCATAACCATAATTTGTTTTTCTTGTATCTTTCAGTAGAGTAGGTTATATATTTTAACTATTTAAAATAGTTGGCTATAATAGCTCTTTACATATAGCCTATACTTATGTATTACACTGAGATTACTAGATACGACAAATAGAATTACACGAGGAAAGCTTTCTTGAATTTTTTATGACTTTGTTTTGTTTTAGCTCGTCTTATTTCAGTGGAAGCAAAAACATATCAGGATCGACTTTCTAAATTGAATTTAACCACTAGCTTGGAACTAACGTCAAATTATTGTATAGAAAGAAATTCGGAGAGTTTTCTTAAATGTTCGTATTGCGGTCAACTATATGGTAGACTAGAACTTGATAGGTAAAGTTTCCATTACCTAATGATAAACCTATATTATATATCTATGTATGAAAATTATGCATAAAATATTATTGTCCTTACTAACAAAACGTGTTCACACATTTATTTATTACAGCAAAGTCGTTGAGGATTCGTCTTTGGGACACTTTATTTTACGCAATTGCAGTTCTGTGTACTTAGCACCTCTAGATAAGTTTTTCGGCTCTCGAACCAAACCCAGAGTTTATATATGTAAAATTGCCGATAAGCTCAAATCCTCGATTATCATTGTCATTGGACCTAGAGCAGTTAGTGAGCTGAATTTAAAAAGCGGATCGTCCATGATGTTCCATATTCAATTTCAACTAGATAGTTTACACTTTAGAACTATGAAAAGCGTTTTAGAAGGAATAGGAGACATTCAACTCGATTTACTTTTCCCAAAGTTTGGAGACAAAGCAGAGTGGGTCACATTTCCGAAGGATGCAATTGGGTAATTCTCTTTTAGACATACTCCTTCAAATGCCCTTCAAAATCTAGGCTAAGCCGGAGTCTCATACTCCTTCTACATATATGCTACTCTTATTTATAATAATTTGATCGTATTTGATGATATATTCCAGGTTATTTTATGAAGGAGACCTTAGTTTAAATATGAAACAAATGGAAGCTTATAACGCAATTACTTATCGCAGCGGTTGGGATGGAAAACCGTCGAAGATTCCCCCTGTATTAATCATTGGTAATTGCAATCTTTATTTACTACGCATGTATACCTAATGATAACTGTACATTAAAAATGAAAATATAAGTTGAATTATTTTTACAATAGGTCCATTTGGAACTGGCAAAACTCACACTTTAGCACAGAGTTTAAAAAAATTATTACTTGCACCTGCATATGCTGGAAAATATAATCGTATACTGATATGCACTCACTCTAATTCTGGAGCTGACATGTAGGAAAACTTTCGCTTTACTTTCTCTAAAATAATTTATTTTGTGCTATTTCTATAAAAGACAAACTTTATGATGTTGGCTGAGTTGGCTAATAAGTATTATTGCCACTAATTTCAGATACATAACTAATTTTATACACCCTTGGCTTAAAGATGAAAAGCTGCAAATAGAAACGGCAAAGCCATTGCGAATTTACTTTGCTGATGGATTAGTTCAATCTGTTTCTACAGTGGTTAAACAAGTATGCTATTTACATATAAGAGTATTTCAATTTCATGATGAGTTTCTGATGAAAACAATTTTCAATTGCAGTATTGCCTCTTTACAAACGATGGTCACAATTTCCGCTATCCTACAAAGGAAGAGGTTCTAAATCACAGGGTGATAATTGTCACACTGTCAACTGTAATGGAGTTAATACAACTAGGATTAGAAGAAGGTATTCTATATTTTATGTACCTACTCTATTGGGTATAACGAAATTACATAATTAAAAACATGACATTACAATACTTACTACAGCTAAAATTAACATGTCCTTTCATCTTTCTATAGATACTTTTACCCACATATTTATTGATGAAGCTGCTCAATGCCTAGAAACGGAGACAATTCCTCCTTTAATTTTAGCCGGACAAAAGACACGCGTAGTTTTAGCAGGAGATCATATGCAACTCTCTCCTGAAATGTTAGGAACTTTAGACATGATCAAGCCTATGTCTCTCATAGAGCGTTTGAACGCAACTTATCCTAGTGACCATTCTTGTCGCGTAGTTCTTATGGAAAATTATCGTAGTCATAATGCTATTTTAAAGGTAATAGATTATACTTGTATACTGATATAATTATCTAACGTGTTTTTGGTACAATTTGCACATTAAACCTATCCACATAGTTCTATCTAAAGCCTTTTTGAATTTCTAGTATGCTGGGGTTCGATTCTATCAATCGCAGTTGCGATGCGCTTCGATTCAGCCTACTCATCCTGTATTTTTTCCTTTAACGTTTTTTTCGGTAACAAACGGAGAAGAATTTAAATCGGAGGACGGAACGAGTTATTACAACATGGCAGAGGTAAGAGGGACTTATCAAAATTTACACTACTTTTTGGTGGTATTACTTGGGTGGTTCCGGCCAATTGCACTCGAGGAGTGACGAGACCCATTGCACTCTTTCTGGGCAGGGTATCAAATTTAATTGGTTCAAATAATTAAGATTTCAAATAAATGATAGGTGAAGGAAGTTGTTCTCAGAATCGGTAATTTACTTCGCACGTGGTCGCCTCAATGGGAATCGCCAACTGATTGCAGTAATGCCATTGTTGTTCTAACACCGTATCCAGAACAGGTTCTCAGAATCAGAAATGAACTTAAAATTAATGGATTTCCATTTATCAATGTAGATCGCGTTCTTAATGTACAAGGTACATATTACTATTATTCAATTCACGTACACACAAGACTAAACTCCAAAGAGTTAACTTTTTCATATACCTAAATAATTGTTATCTACAAATTATTCAGATATCATAATTTTCTTTTGCATAAGATGTGGGGTGAAGTAGGAATTGAGAAAATGTTTTGATTTCAATTGACAGGTAAACAGTTCCGGGTTGTATTTATTTCCACTGTAAGAACATTTGGAACATCCGATAAATATTTAACTGGTCGAAAAGAAGAAATTGATCTAGGATTCTTCAACAATGCAAAAATGCTTAATACAGCAGTAACAAGAGCTCAAAGTTTAGTTTCTGTTGTTGGCGATCCTATAAGCTTATGCTCTGTAGGAAAATGCAGGTAAACCTTCTCAATTTATCTCTCAATATTAATTTTGGAATAGGTATTCAGTATTTGTGCACTTTCCTAAAACTATAATGGCTATTTACAGTAAACTTTGGCAAGATTATCTGCAAACCACTTGGGAAAATAAATCGTGCTTTGGAATTACGGAAACCGATTTGTTGCAAATTCGCTTGAGAATCCAAAAAGCATCAGTTCCCTCACGTGTAAGCAATCAATACATTTGTAATTGTGCTAACAAATTAAAATTACAATACACAATAATAATATTTCAATTTCTAAGAAATTATAACACTAATTGTGGCTTTGTTGAAATTACATACAGACCACCAATACTCCAAAGCTGGATACAAATGTTTATCAAGGTCTCAACTTCGATATTCCCACAAACACCAAAGCAGATACTCCTATGAAAGTGTCCAATGATAACGAATGCCAAACGTCCAGGAGTGTATTTCCTGATTCCTCAAAGGTTGTTGGTTCCAAGCTTACAAAATTATTATCAGAAGGAGATGATGACTTTTTAGACAAAATTTTGAACACTGCTACCAGTTTGCCATCGCCAACTTCTATCAATGACAAATCCTTCAGTAATCTTGCATCCATTTGGGAAAGAAAAGATGATTCTGAAATAAATGCCAATACAAATGGCTGGAGCCGAAGCATAGGTTCCACAGCTCAAACTGCAAACAAAAGCCCTTTCGATTTTAGCAGCTTTGCTCACAATACCCCAGTTTCAATATCCTCCTCTATATGGAGCACTAACCAAGATGAAGTTATAAGCTCAAACACTTCGTCTAGATTAATGGGTGAAACTCAAAATCTTCAACATGCTCCAGTCGAAGAAAAAATATCTAACAATTTAGACTATAATAGCAATTTTGGGAGCACTAAGAAAATTTATTACGACCAATCCAACAAATCTTCTTTCGACGAAGATGATGATTCTAAGAATAACATTTCCTGTATTGACCCTCCTCTCAAAACATTTCACAACACAATTTTTGAAGACAAACCTGTTGATCGTTTTTCAGAAAATGAGAACGTAAAATCACATTTTGATGAACAACCAACATTATTCGCTTTGAAAACCAGCGGATTTCCAGTAGCAGTTGGAAGCGAGCAAAAGCGCAAACCCTCCCCAGCAGCTGCTTCAATGTTGCAGCAAATCAAGTCTGCTCTTTCATCAAACTCTTCATTCGAAAAACAATCTGATATGACAACCCCTGAATTTAAATCATTAAACAACGCACTACCACCCAGAGAAAATCCCCCTGAATTGTTCGCCAAATCGGAAATTTACAATCCTCCTACAACTCATCTACCTAGAAAGCCATTCAGCTATGAAGTACCACCAAGAATGATGAAACATACAACCGAAGCTGCAGTTCCATATGACACGTCAATTTATGGTCGAAACGTTCAACAGAAGTTTGGAAGCGGTTTTAACTCGAAAGACATGAATGCTTTACTATTCCATCAGAATGTTAGTGCTTGCACAAATAATAATATCGCAGCTTTAGGTCCGCAACAAATGATGGACATTAAAGCAATCGTGGGACCTCATGCCGGTATGGTCACTCAAACAGAAGAAAACAGTTCTTCAGCTTCTTCGACTGCATCGTCAACAGCTTTGGATTCAAGTTCAAAATCTGTCGATCGAACTGAATTCCCCAGTCTTTACGAAGTCGAGAACAGAAGACCGAAAGGTTCATCATCGGAATGGGTTGAAGTTAAGAAATCAAAGAAAGCACCGAAAGCTCAACAAAATGCTCCCGATGGGCAGGATACCCCAATGACGGTGGAAAAGAAGATAGAAGCCCTTCAGCAAATGGGTTTTGATAAAAAGAAGGCTATCCGAGCTTTACAAAATTGCGACAAAGATTTAGAACGGGCTGTTGAGTATTTGCTAGCTGGAAGCGTCAGCGGAGTAAATGCTGCCGTTACGACCACAGCAACTGGTATACTGCACAGTAAAAATTAACAATCAATAGCAAGTACCTATACTAAATTTTATGTAAACCTAAGTAATAAGCACACTAAAGAGTTATATTTTTTCATGGTATTTTATTAACCACTCAGTTGACTATATAGTTTTTGTTAAAGATTAATTTATAATTTTTTGGACCTTAAATGAAGTATTGCGTTGTTTTATTCAATTAACTTATTTTCATAGTGCCAGTAATTAAAAATTAAATATATTATTATCTATAGAAAATTGTGGACCTGATATCTTGTTTAATTAAATGCAATGAAATGTAAACAGTTTCAACAAGACAGCAATTACATTACTATTATATTATAACAGAACTACGTTTTAACTAACAATAATTAATTATTAACTGTGAAGCCGATTAAGCAAAGAGAAAGTTTTTGTGAGTGAAAGTGAAAGGTATTCCAGATAACTTTCTCCACAAGAAGTTTACCATTTTCTCCGTGAACTTTCTCCACATGAAGCTTACCACTTTCTCCGTGAACTTTCTCTACATGAAGTTTACCACTTTCTCCTTGCGAATTCCTTGAAGCTTTTTTTGTTGTTTAAATGTCATTTCATTATGATTTTATATTAGCAAGCTTGTAGTGCTTTAAAGCTTGCTTGACATATCAATATTTGACAAATAAATAAAATAATGTTCTCTCTCTGTCTGTCTCAACCAATTAAGCGTCCAACTCACTTCCTATTCCATAATGTGATATATTGTAGGTTGGAAAATTACTCTCTGTCAAGCATGAGGAATTACAGAATTAGCATGTGTTTATTCAGTACATGTATTAGAAGTCAGTTCCTTTTTCGAAACTGATCTCACGTTCTCATACAATCAAAATGCATCAAATTATTTACTATTACGCAAACTGCAAACTAATAAAAGTCATCGCACGATTTACGTGGCAGATCCGGTTTCTGCTGACTTTTCTGAATTTTTTATATTATGTTTCAAGTAACACGAATGAGTAGGGTCAGAATTCCCTATATAGGATAGGTCACTTGGTTTGGCCGCTGGAGTCTCGGTCAAAGTGTCACGAAAATCCAGTATTTGACTACGTGAAATGGAACACCCATGATTTGGCCTCCAGGGAAGTGTCGTAATGACAGGGAAATGTTGTTTACTTTTGTCTCTGTCAGCGGCCAAACCAGATGACCTAGGGAATTCTAACCCTATATTATATACTCATCCGAGTTCCTTGAGTCATGCTCTACAACAAATAAAAAATTCAGAAAAATCAGCAGAAACCGGAAATCGATGTAATCATATTATACTCCTTCCCATTTATACATTAATGTATTTTATGCATTATATTCTTAAGTAATTATTAGAGACAAAGAGACATGTTAATACACAAATTAATATTTAATAATAATTTGCATAAATGTCTCACTGTGTACCTGTTAAATATCAGATAATATTTTCGTAAAAACTGTTCTCCAAAGGCGGACTAAATAAGTGTAGGGCTTAGGGCAGAGTAATGTCTTGTGGTATACAATAAACTAAAATCTGGAACTCAATTAAAATTAGATTAATTAATTAAGAAGGAATTCGTATTCGATGAAGTAAAGTAGTATCGTAATTTCGTAACATCAATGAGACTATGAGTGTATGAGACACCTCTCGTGAGATCGACAGATCTACATCTACTCAACTTATTCAGCATCATCGGTCGGTGTGTTGTGTGTTGGTGTCTTAAGTGTCGTGTTTCTAAAAAATTCGGCAATTAAAACAAAATTGGTGAATGTATTTCAAAGTATGGGAAACTGGACACAAGTTATCAAATTGAAAGTTTGATGTGAAACAGTGACCCGAATACCCGAACATTTATGAATGGTGTCGTTTTAGGTCTTTTCATAGCCACGACGCCACCCACATAGCACCGAAGAACAAAGGACAAAGAAGCAAAAGCAGCGGCAACGAGAATAAAATCAATTTTGCTGAGTACAGTATTGAATTCTGCGATTGAGTTATTAGATTTGTTGAATTTGCGACCAATTTGCAACCGTTTCCTCCATTTTTACAGCTGAATGACATCGTGGTCGTCTTGCTGGAAGAAATTTGAAACTGGAAAAGGAGCAGAGGAGGTCATAGTTCAAGGAAAATATTGTGTAAGAACATTATTTTATATATATATTTATAGATCATTGTGTTTTAGGTTTGTAACGATCATCTGGGTTTAGTTAGTGAAGGAAATTTATTTTCAATTTTAGTGACGCCCGGATATTCAATATTCAGTATTCTTCTGCATTCGGCGTGCTCTTCATTAAAACTGATTGTCTGGAGATTCTGGAGTTGGGGAATATTATTTATTGGTAATCTGCTAAAAAATATTCTTAATTACAGTTTTCACTAACAGCAAAATAGAGTTGTAGTAAAAATAACTGGTTTGAATATATTCAATGACAATATTATAAGAAGAGTTTACAAACGTAGGACCGTGGAATTGTTATACGTTACATAATATTAGGTATTTTAAGAACGATATTTTTTATTTTTATTTGTTAACACAATTTTACAGATTCGCTGTCATCTGTAGTTCCATGTTAACTGAGTACTGTGAGGACTTGTTTGGTTTTTGAGATATACACTTATACATTCTTGTAAAAGTGTAATCTGGATCTTACTGAGGGTGGAGGGACTGTGACAGCATTAGGATCTGACTTTTTGAAGGAGTATTCTCACGCGCTGGTTGTCTGGAATTACTTGCTGCTTAAACTGTAAAGGAATTCAAATAAATGGCAAGCAATTGTCAGAAGAGAGATCCAGAACCTAACGATGAAAAGTTTAGAGAGCTTCTCGAGTGCCACGGAGGAAGTGCAGTTCTGGTAAGTTGTAGAGTCATTGATAATTATGATTATTTATTTAGGGTGCAAACTGCAACTATTACAATTTTGATTAAACATTATAAATAGTATTAAAGCTGTAAAGTTAAAAAGGATACTCAGCGTACCGTCACTGGTGACTGGTCACTTTTATCTCTGAAAATGTAATGATGTAATAATCTTTGACTATTGACTATGGTCCCTCCCACCAGTGGTGGTGTAAATCTTTTATCTGGGCTGGCATTCGGGATTCCGTTTTTTTCCTTGATATTTGAACGGGGTTTAAATAAATGTGACAATTAGCAACTAAATGGTCATTAAAATACTATATCACTAATACCATGTCCCATTAAAGCATCATATAAAACTTCATAAACCTATAAATAAACGATTAATATTTTTTTTATTAATGACGGGCATTTTATATTTTACACAAATTTTACATATATAATAATTTTCTTTGATTGGAGTTTGGAGTGAATTTCCCTGAAGTATATAGTTATATTGTAATGGGACTAGATAACCATAATCAACAAAGCGCATAGAATTAGTATTATTATATTGGGACATAAAAAATATTTTATGTTTTAGGTTTCAATTTCAAATAAGGCTTGAATTCATGATTGGAAGCGTGATAGCAATGCTTTCAGGCAAATCTGAAAAACTCTGCCCATACGGGGGCAGACTTTCCCCAGTCGCCATTCCGGGTGACAATTCCATAAATAGTCAGAAAACTGCAAAAATGATAACGTGATAATAGATTAACAGTTTATTTTGATAAAAAATAAAAAACACCCATTCATTGTAAACTAAATCATCATACTATGCATTATCTAGTACTTATTTAGATAATTAATAGTAGATGAATTTTAATTCAATGAGTTCAATCGTGCATTCCAATCCAAAACCATAAATTGTTTCACTTTTACTGTCATGTCCGAAACATCGGAATATTTCGTTCGTATTCAGAAATTCATGGTAAGTAATTTTTAAATCCCACAAAAACAGCCAGGCAATTTTTTAAAACATTTTTGGCAACCTGAGAGCCTAAACAGAAAAGACAGCCCGGATCTGAGACTGCTGCACTGATAAGTGGAAACCAGGTGTAGGCTAGGGAAAAAAATTAAATGAATTAGTGATATAAATTATTATTCTCCTAGATTGGAGCAATTCGATTTTGCTTAGACCAGTCTATTATCTATTTGCAAATCAAACTTGCTTTAACTGCAAACTGGCGCTTATCCCTGACCGATCGAATCCCAAAATATCTTTAATCTTTGCACATTATTGAATAAAACCATTAACTAAATCGTTCCATTTTGGTTAGTACTGATTAGTTTCGCATTTAATGTTTTGATATACTCAGGTTTTCGACGCTTTGCTGGATTATTGTTCCTACAATACGGACTTGCTTTCAACGGACCATGATAAACTGATGCAGGTAAAATCATTGATGTTGTTCCGTACTTATAATTAGACCAGGTTAGGCATGCTAGGACTTTGTTTGCCCATCCAAACTCTAATTTTGTAATTTTAATTTCGTAGGAGTTTTCCTACATCTTTTCCAAGCATAGTTGGCGATGGAATTCACGAGGTAAGAAGCATCTCGTTTACCTTCATTATTTTTTTAGCTTACGGTAAAATTCGTTCATTAGTCATTAATTGAAGTATATTTTCTTGGTTTCAGTGAACGGCGCATCAAAATTAAGCGTTTATGATGTAAACATTCAGCAGCATGCTAAAAGAAGAGCTTTATTTCAGAATTTTTTGACACATAACAATATTGAGCCAGAATCTCATGAAGAGAATTATTGGGTTGATGACGACGGTAGTCAATATGAAAACAACTCTCAGGACCCTGCACAACATCATGAAATGATGATACCATGCAACTCAATGGAGTTACGTACCATGGAACCTCCTCAAGGAGTTGGACTTTATCCCTACCGTATACCAATGATTGGGCCGATAAATGGGTTTCAGAATCCTGGGGGCCCGATGCAATTTTTTTCTACTGTGAGGTTTGCACCCGTTAATCCTGCTGGAACTGGTCCTGGTGAAGGCATGTTTATCTCAAGTCTCCCTGTCGAACAGCAGCAATCGCATTACCAAGGTCCGGGTCCCAATCCCAATGCACCACGCCAAGGATAGATATACATTTACTATCATTTTTTCCCCGTAGATCGGTGTTAGGTTAAAATATCTTGATAAAAAGATACTGATAATAAAATTATAAACCAGAAAGATATGCTAAAACCTTTTTCTTTTCAATGCAATTCGATAATTATGTCTAGATTAAATTGATAGGGTGAACTTTTAAGCATAAAATATAGCCATAAGTTCTTACAGCCTTCAATCCAAATTATCTTAATGCGTGCCTGTTTATAAATGTCTTCTTTGTTTACGTTAATGTTGTGTAATGAATTGAAACATAATTATAATTCGTTGGTATTAATGTTTAAGCTAATATTATGGTTACTTTAACTTTATATATTTAGGATTTTGTCCTTTGACTTCAATCCCTGTTTTTGTACAATAAGATTTGCATAATTGTTCTGAAAGAATTTTTAAAATCTATAAAGCGACTATAATAATTACAACAGAGCTGAAATGCTAAATTGTTAATGCAGTGATGATTATCGCCATAATATTTTTGAAAATATGATGGATAGAAAGAGGATTCAGCAGAGATCACTGGGATATAGAAATAAAGTAAATGTATGAAAAAAACCATTTCCATTTGGTTATTTTGTTTTTACTATTATTTTTCTTCGTAATTGATTCTTTATGATTACAGTGACACTTTGCAAAACCTTAGGTGTGATACCTGGTCTTAATCATACATAGGTAGTCATATACACTTATAGTGATACGAACCATAATAAAATGTTAAGACATTTTTGAAACAGTGGCTTTTTCCACAATCCTTATTACAGCTCACTTTACTTTCAAACCTTGGTTCTAGTCCTAACACCCAAGTGTTTACATTAGACAACGCAGTCCACGTTGTTGTCCAGGGAAATCACTATTTTAGTAATTATAATTTTAAATCCTGAGTATTTTAGTTTTTATATAATTCGGTTGAACCACTCGACAGTGATATTCAAAATAGCTTTATCTGGAATTTGAAAAGTGGTAAAATTCTAAAATGGATGCTGAAGATAGAAATGAAACCGATGAATCCGGTAAATCTATCGAACCTGTAAGTCCCTACCGTTGGATGTTTGATTGGATTTGCTTTCCATCATTTCCAGACTATTGGAGCTGGGCCTTAGGAGCTATAATAACTGCTCTAGTTATTACAGTGCTTGCTATTAGCCCAATGCAGACCCTGCAACCTTTACCAGGAAATGTTGTAGATGCATCGTTAAAAGGAGTAAGCGCAATTCTTCCGTTTCCTACCTGTAATATCAAAGAGAGTGCAAAAGGAGAGATTGAAGTTTCAATTCGGTTATTTATGCACGAACATTTTCTGTATACTGCCGTGCGGATCTTGGCATATTTTTCTTCGGCAATTAATTACAGGATGATAGACCAGAATTCATTGAAAACTGATAAAAATTACAGGATGATGGACCAGAATTCATTGAAATCCGTTGGGAATGACGCATGTATATTTAATAATTAAAATACAGCCCAAAAAATATTTAGAAAACCACACGTATATTAATCCCACTAATAATTGGACAATTAAATACGACATAATATCAAATGTTTTCAGTGTTTGGAGAGGCAATTAACATACTGCATCAGAGACTATTAATTAAAAGGTTGAATTCTACTACTCATAATTTGAACACGGTTTTAGAGCATAGAGATTTTGAACAATTAGACAAACACAAATGTGCTTGCACCTCCGCGTTATCTGACTGGAGTTTCATTTCTTTAAAATTCATAACGTTTGACGCTGGCAAATCTCTACCTGCTGAAAAAGCAGCACATATTAAAAAAAATTCTTCTTTTGATATATCCGTCCTCCCTGCGATTTCAAGAACAGGAATAATTAATGCTACAAAGTTTACCACTTTTACCATCAAGAATTTAAACTGCCCAGGTAAATCTGATTAAAGTCTTAATTTCTATGCAAGAGTTGGTATATATATACCTTAAACTTAAAGGTACCTTAAAATCCGTTATTTGTAAGCAATAATGCAGTTTTATATTTCTTGTTATTTAAAAAACGTTCCTTCTACAAATCAGGAATAATTCATCTTATAGTATAAAATTAAACTTTTTCATTTTTTAAATTGATTGGCTCATTCTCATTTTTACAGTGGCAATTCAAGTTACTGAAATAGTGAAGCTGATCCCACCATCAATAGACCGTTCTACGACTAGCGACAAAATGGATCCAACCTTAGTGGACACGATAATGTGTTGGACTGGAGTGAATTCTGAGACATGTCAATCTAAAAACGTTGTTGAACCCGGTCCTGATAATTGCCGGCATGTATCTGTACTCGTCAAAAACGTAGAAGACAGATTTATTCCGGAAACAATTATATCCGCGTTCTTTTGCCATTGAGACAAAGAACAAAGACTTAGAGTAATTCATAATCTCCTATGTATGTGTAAACATTTCGTAGAAGTATTCAAGTAGAAGTACAATTTATCATGCTATGATTTTATTTTGGTTCATATTGTTAGTTATAATTATAACATTATAAGTATGAGTATGACCAGGCTACCAGGCATGACATAATGTTTTGTAAAGTGTCATAATAGTGGTAAAGAATCCACTTCTAAAAGAAAAGTAATAGTGAATACAAATAGATGTTCTAATTAACGCGTGAAGCGATTAGTGTATTCATAATGTATGTAATTAGTAAGCTATACTATACCTATGCCACAATTATTGTGTACAAATAAATGTAAAACAAGACAAGTATATATACATCTTAATACATATTATATTCTATTGACATTATATCTATAGGAAAAAATATTGTGGGATATATTTTATTGCATCCCCAAACTAAAGGTTATATTTTGCCATAAAAATGCCCTCAATCTGTAATTTCTGACGAGCGAATTTAATACATATTATTTTGATATTGACCAAAATTGGTTCAATTTTTTCGATATTTGATAATTGACATAATATTTGTATCCCATATTGGCTTTGCCCACCCCGAAATGGATTTCTGTATACGGCCTTGAGTAATAATAAGCATTATAAGACTATTATTTTATAATATAGGTACTGCAAAATATTACTAGCACGGCATGGCATGCAAAATATTACACTCATTGCTGGCGGTTCATGAAGTAGTTGCGTCTCACTACGTATTCCTCTGAATCTGAATAACTAATATCATATAAATTACTATTCATTGATGAGCAACAATTGCATAAGTTGTACTTTTAATGAAGCTTTAATTCACAAAATGTACTTTTGTGATGTTCTCAAATCGTACGTATACTAAAAACTTGCAAACATACACATGCATACCACATCGACCTACTTTCATGAGATAAACACTATATTGCGCAATTATGTTTTGCTACATACATAGGTATTAAATGTGCATATAGCGTAGCGCATAAATATTAGGTACTTAACTTACTATAGAGGTATGTATATATGTATGCTATAAAACAAAATAATATTGTGTATACGCAAAAAGTGGTTTCATGTTAATAATTGTTGACAAACATCTACCATACAATACAGTACTCCTAGCACCTATTTAATTGGCAGCACGCAACACACTTTAGTTTGATAGGGATTGTAACTGTTAGCGTGCGTAGGTAGCTGACAATTGTATAGGTAAGTATAAATATAAATGTATTATGTAGATATACAAAGTAAAATTTCTGTAACACAATTATATAAGTACACAGGTACTGACATTTTGTACAGATTTTGTATAAGATGTATACATGTAATGAATGAAACCTTTCACTTCTTCAGTGTACTCGTATAAGTAGTATATCATTCATTTATTACTCGCCCTTATTATTACAGCGAAATCTTGTTTTTGTTGAAAAGCAAACTGTATGATTGTTTCAAAAGTGTGTGAATACGGCTTAGTTTTGTTTTGTTTTAGTCTTAGTCCTTAGTTAAGATAATTTAACTCCATTTCTTATGTGTAGAGGTGATAATTTTTTTGCTTAAATTCATAGCAAAATATTAACCCGTGTTATATAAGATTTTCGATAGATAATCGTAACGTTAACTAGGTATGTACTAGTAATTGTAAGGGCACTACAGAGAAGTTTATGTAATACATAAGTTAACTAAAGAGAAGATATTTAGGAATATTGAGACAATTTGTAACAAATAAAAATGAATGCATACCGAAAATACTCAATACTTTTGTCAGTGTGTTCTACTTTAATTTCATTGTATACAATCGTCGTGACTTACTCCAAACAAAATGATCCTGAATATAAAGCGGTTTGCGACATTTCTCAACGATGGTCTTGCAGTGAAGTTTTTGTGTCCCCGTAAGCATCTTTGAAATGTTTATCCTACATTTTATGTATACATTTACATTGCAAAGAATCGTCATTTTTCCAGCTCGTACACTAGCTGCTTACAGTTTGTCAGTATTTAATAATTCTACTCACAATGGTTTATTTATTATATAATAATATCATCCGCAGATTCGGAACGGGATTTGGTATAATGGATAAAATTGTAGACGAGAAGTCGATACTAAATCAACCCAATGGAATGTATGGGCTTCTACTCTACCCGTCTATAATATTTTCATGTAAGCCTTTATGTGAATATGCTGTGTCTCACCTTATACATGAGATTATATCATTATCATTACTCTATTTAAATAATTTTTTTCGTTCGTGCAAAATTATGGATAGAACGTGCATTAATGGCTTCTACACAATTTTATACTCACCCTTTTGTTTGTGTTCTTAATAACATTTTTTATTCCCAAAGGTCTCTTCTCGTATCAAATTTTTGCACAACTTCAATTACTTCTCACAACCATAGGCTTTGGATTCTCCACTTACGGATTCATTAATGCTTTCATTTTATCTCCACACATTTGTGCTGTTTGTTTAACCGGTCATTCATTAAACTACATTCTGTTTCTCCTTGGAATATTAAACTACAAGGCAAATGCAAAGTCACGGATTATTCGTACAAAGACTAAATCTAAAAAAGCAAAATAAGTCGAAATAAAAAGCTTCACAAAACGAGTGGCTTAAGATAAGTGAGAGAAAACTACCAGTATTAAATTTATTTACATGAAAACATAAATTATTTATTTTATTATCAAACTGTAAGCATTTATGATTAAAAGTAAAAATACATTTGTAGCTTTGTTAAGCAATGAGTAGTTACAATAATATACAGTTAGTACGTACTGCCAAAAAGTAGTTATTTTTAAAGATTAGACTAAATTATGTATCAGAATTTTTTAAATTACTTTTTTCTATCATATCCTTCCACAAACATAATAAATTCTTTGGAACATTTGCCTCCCTTTCGAGGTAAACAACAGCCTCTGTTGTATCATCTTTTGAATGTCTTTGTCTATTGTGTGAAGTATTAGTGCATAAATCAAAGCTACTGTTTTCCATATTTTTGTCTTGTATGTCTGTTTTTATCTTTAATATGGCAGAATCCTCTCCGTAACTTTTTTCCGCGTTTTGTCGCAATATCCCTGTGATAAATCCTCCATCAATTGTGCATGCATGGGGATATTTTTGACTTTCAGTGTAAATTTTAAATATCCAATCTGGGCTAATCCCGTAAAATGATGCTGGACAAAAGGCTGGGAAATCTTCGGTATCCAGATCACATTCATTATCTCCGGGAACGATGTTATGATCCTTGGATGTAGAATTTTCGACGGGATCACATATGAAGTCATTGTGGCTTGAAAAACGCTCATTAGAAATGAAACGATGTAAATTAACAAAAACGTTGTCATCTAGTTTTAGAATATAAGAGGCCCAAGGACAGAAATTCAAAACCCATTTGTAGCCCATGAAATGTTTGTAGATCTCATTGCTGGAGTTGTCCGCAAAATTGCCCATAATCAAATCTCTGTAAAGAGAATTTTCCTTATGAATCATTTCGTCTTCCGCTTTATTCATGTCTTCTTGAATTTGCAAAAGGGCAGATACAGTCTCGTTGTCGACTTGGAAAGGATTTGCATGAATTTCAGCTGGTTTTGCCATCCCAAGTAAAAATGCTAAATGGACACTCGTATCTTGGAATTGTAACAGAGAACCGTATGTTTGTCGAAAAGCCAATCTTTCTTTAAAGTGATGTCTTTCACTTGAGACAAGAAGTAGGAGTAATTTTTTTCCTTCCTGGTCTCCGGATATGGAGCAGAGTGTTTCATCATTGATCAAAAAATTGAAATCTTCAATATCAAGTAAGGACTGAACATCTTCCCAATTCAAAGAGTCGCCTTCGTTTGAAAGATCTGTATTTACGGCCTTCTCTACGGAAATGTAATACAAAGACTCTTCTGGTTCTGAATAGTAAGGATTTATCAAGTAAGAATCTTTTAGCGTTTGAGAGATTTTTTCCAGATTTATTCTTTCGAAGAATAATATCTCAATGCAAAATCCGAGTATAGTTGCAATCAAAAATGTAGGAATCTGTAAAAAATAGTGAAAAGGAAAAATTATTTTCTGTAGCAATCATTTTATAATTAGACAAAAACATTTTTGTAACTTTTGTTCAGTTTTATGTAAATGCATTTATTATTATCAAAATATCTTTATGAGTTATTTACCAAAAAAAGTAATTTGAAGCGAAGTGACGACGGACCCTTTTCAACAACCTCTTCTTTCTGGGAATCCACTTTTGCTGGATCCATCATCTCTATTTAGAATTTTCTTAAGAGATTGTTTTGTAACAGCGCATTATTGCTACTGTGGATTAATTCGATCTATACAACTGTGAGATTTTTATACAGAGATATATTCCAACCAATTATGAGGAAATGAATTCTCTGACATATTCCTTAGCTGGAAATAATATTATCACAATATCTGAAATCTTGTTAATGTGTTTGCTCATTGAGCATTTCTGAACTGTCACCTGTCACGTAGACAAGAATAGTTAGTATCATTATAAACTTATACGTATACAAACGTATGGATTATTTGATACCTTTGCCTTTTCGTTCTAATGCTGTTTATCTCATCTCAGTTTTTCCTATTTCAACATGTTGCTCGTGTTTAGTTAAAGTTATGCTGTTTCCATACTATGCATGACAAACGGAAACGTGGATAGAATATATTTAAGGTCTGTATACTACAGACACAGAAGGTCGATGAAGATTTGATATTTAATATTATTTCTATTCTAGTATAATTACTTTTATATACACACACCAAACGATAACCAGCAGAAATATTAACCTTTAAAGTTTAACAGAAACTCGCTGACATTCGATATCCGTGTGGAAATACGGAAAACAAATCGAAAAACTGTCAGTATAGGTAGATACTTCGAATAAAAAATTAAATGTCAATATTAGAAATCCTGTGTTGGCAATTCTTAATTTATGAGCCGTCTTTAAGAAGAGTGATGCATAAAAGGTATCCATATTCCCATTTTTACTTTTGGAAATTATCAGTACAAATTATAATGCAATTAGGACATTTAAATAAAAATTATTTCACATAATATGTGTACTACAAATAAAAACGTTTGTTTGCGCTAAATACTGGATTTTTTATTTAAAGAATAAAAACGATTTCACTTTTTCCTATACGCATGCAAAATTACAGTTTAACAAGAAAGTGTAATACATTATGTTGGTGTGTTGAGATTTTCATCCCACATTCGTACCCTGCCTTGTCTCAATGTCGAAGTAGGCATACATTGTACATGCAACAGCATAATAATCACATTTAAATTAGATCTGAGTTATAAGTTTCTTGTTGATTCTGTCATATATTGATTGTGAAAGAAATACACAGTTATTTGGCTTTCAAAAGTGAAAAGAAACACATTCGTTTTTATTCAGCTCTACTTATATGCAGCTGTCAGCCGGTTCATTGCATATTTATTATTTTTCTTTACTTCATTAATACCCCGTTTCAATTCTTAACTACTTAATACTTACCTACAGATATTACCTATCCAATCCAACTGTTCCCATGCCCCATATACCTGTGTGTGTACACTATTGTAAAGAATTTTAATTTGACCATAGTACACTGTAGTTTTGAAAATAATAATAATTTAAGCTTAATATTCCTGGCAAATCCAACCTTGTATAGATGCACTCTTTTTTCACATAAGCATGCACTACTATAACTGATAATAGATATGAACCATAAAATTAAGAAAATATTCTAATGAATATTAAAGGAAGGAAATTTACAGCTTAACATTAAGATATCATAATATATATACAATTTTTTACACGTATTACTTACTTTTAGCCTACAAACGAACTAATAAGTATACCTGTAAAACCTGCGTAGCAACTCTATATTAAGCACAAATTGTGTGCTAGTTGTTTGTATTAATTGAGCACATATACCTCATGTTTTGAGTTCCCCCCCCCCCGAAACTAATTCCTGGCTACGCCTATGTTTCACTCACACTCACGACAAATTATTGTGTTCACATAATAGGCAGGGGTCCATCCATGTTACATATTTGGGAGGGAAAAAAATTGATGGGAAAATGACCTGCTTTTTGGTATGTTAGGAGAGACATCATATTTTTATCTTATAGTATTGTAATCCAAAAATCAGTGGGGGCCTCACCCCCTAAGCCCAACATCTAAATATGCCTTTGCAAATAGGTATTATATTTATAGTAATAACAACTATTCTTCAGATATCTGAATAATCGTAAATACTAGGCACCTAGATTATTCTAAATACAATAAATTAAGTCGTTATTCAACAGTTTACCTTAACTTAATCCATACTAATTTTTTCTTACCCTAATTGAGACAATAAGTGAACTGTTTCACACTCTTCATTTAATAGTGTTTAGCTCAGATTAGATGGGTAGAGTAGACATGTCGACATGTGTGTAATGCATGATACACCTTACATCATGAAAAGGTCCAAAACTAAACGTCGAGTTATAAGCGAGTGTATTTTTAAAGCAGAAGTTACATGAGCACATTTAAACAAAGGATGAATAGATTGTACTGATTCCCAATGTAATGTTTTCGTCACAGTCTGGATATCACATTGAGATGTGTGGGCGGAAGAGGAAGTGAAAACATTTATTTTATTTGTTTTCAGTTCTCTGCAAGTGAATATTCTAAGATGCTGCTGTTCTTTTGTTTTTGTTGTATTTATGTATTATTTATGTATTATTTAAGGAAACAAATGAGACCGAAATGTTCGAAAATACGAAGACAGTTGAGATGACTTGCACAAGGACCTGCATACGCTATTCACTATTTATCCTGCACCACTAATATGGGTTGTTGGATTATATGACTCTTACAAGTTACAACATTATGTAACAATTAACTATACAAATCGGTGTGTAGTGTATAATTAATTAAACACCTAAAAGTCTTTGGTTTGGGTGCTTATAGCATGTACATATTATACTGTGTATGTGTGCAATGTGTATTCAGGGTAGAGTAGAGTTAAGAAAGACTGCCTCAACAAAATTTCCATGTAACATGAACTTAATTTTATTAACTTTTATTTGCTTATTTGAATTCGATCACAAACATTAGTGGATCACTAATACTGGGATTTAAATACTTCAGTGAGTAAGAGTGAATGCATATACATACAAGATAATTGTACTGTGCCAGTCTATCTTAAATAGCATACATACAAGAATTCATTTTATTTGAACTGTTTCTCAAACGCATATTACTTTTTCTCAGGTATGTATTGTAGAGAAAAAAGTGAACGTAAAGGTACAAAGTTTAGGAAAGGAAATTCTCTCACTAACAATCGCTGTCAGCAGACTTGAATTGTTGGCAATCTCTCTGGAAATCCAATTTTTAATTTTCAAATGGATTTTCGATATCTTATTGTCATCTTCTACATTGCTACAGGTATTACTACATATGTCTCTTGGTTGATCTGATAAAATAGTATTATGTGCATTATTGGAATGGTACACTAATTTTGATAAGAATATTAATCTTGCAATACAATAGGTACAGACAGACAGGTTGTAATTTGTAACATTGTAACTATTGTTTCTTATAGACATGTGCATAATATCGTCTTCGGGAACACTAAGAGTGCGCAGAGGATTCGGTGGTGGTGGGCACGCTGGATTGTCCAATTTGGGCGGATATGCTCCAGGATACGGATCTGGTCCAGCAGGTCAGGCCGCTGGGTACGCAGCTTTACAGGAAATTAGAAATAATCAAGTTTGTACAACATTTGGAAATTACTTCTAAGAATAAACTTGTGCTTTCGAAAGAATAATTACTTTGTGTTTCTTTAGAACGTTGCATTTTGGGCAGCTAACATTGCTGTGGCTTCCGCGGTGGCAAATGATTATCGCAATCAACAATCTACTACTTCGCAATTTGTCCATCAGTTTATAGTTCCAGTTACAAAGAGTCAAAATCATGGGGGAGGAAAAGGGGGTCACAATCGTGGTGGACACAGTGGAGGTAGTAACCCTGGTCGAGGCCATGGTGGTGGATTTAGGCCAAGCGGTCATGGGGGAATGAGAGGCAGAGGACAATGGAAACCTTTGTACGGACAAACACAAAATAGACATCATGGCACTGGCAGACGTGGAAATGAAGTCCATGAAAGAAATTCGAAAAATGATTTTAATGGACATGAGAATCCCCATGGTCATGAAATCCAACATGACCCCGAGCATTTGCAATACCTCGAACATAGACATCATCACGAACATCATCATGACCACGACCACGGTCATCGAAGGGAACCCGGATTTCATCATGGTCCTGAGCATCATCCTGAACATGATCGTGTTTTTCAACATCATCCAGAACATCGACATGAAGTCGAAGAATGTCACAGACACAAATAAATCAAATCCAGATCCAATATTACACACTTTTTACTTCCGAAGCTGACTTATGTACCTGTATATCATACGTAGGTATAATATAATTATTTTTGTATAGTATTAGTATTTATGCGGTGTTTGTACATACCTACTTATATGTAGACAAGATAAGGATTCCCGTACGGTTCAGCTTGGTCGACAGTTCAGCTTACCGATTTTTCAGCTTGCGTACGGTTCAGCTTCGTATT
>JAQFYB010000218.1:0-69026 GCA_034694085.1 Pogonognathellus longicornis
TGCCGTTTGATTTGAATTTCGCATATGGAAATTACAATTGTAAATTCTTTAGCTGCCTGCAATGTACAGTTATCTGTCAATGGAGGTTATTATTATGCAAAATTGTTCTCCACTTAGGTTGGTTATTATTATGCAAAATTGTTCTCCACCTGGGTTGGTTATAATTTGAGGGAGGATAGTACAACAGAGGCAGGAAGATTGTGATTTGTTCAGTTGATAATGAGTGGGATATTTTGTGGCTGGGCCATTTTGGTAACTTTCTTAGCAGAATCAGTCTACACAATCATTTGAATTAATTTTTGCGGTCAAAATTTTGTCAGTGTAAATATGGCTAAAAACCTGCCAACGGAGGTGGAAGCTGCAGTGAAAGTTTTTTCCAAAACTTGATTAAACCCAAGGTAAGTAGATCAAGACGGGTTTAAAAGTTTAAACGATGACTGTTTCCGAGAGAGGAGTTACTAGAGTTGTAAACGGTCACATATTTCCCAACTCGAAACTGTCTGAAGTCGAGTTGAAGCCCGACTCGGAAAGTTTAAACCCGATCTCAACTCGAATTTGCTTGCATTAAATAAATAATCATTGAAACCACATTTCATTTTTAAAAGTTTCAACTATTGTGTTATATCTATTTAGTATATTTAGTAATAAGCATGCAGTATAATATGCATGTAAAATACATATACTCAAACGTCAAAATGAGCCTTGAAGCTTCAATATTTATATTTCAAGTATTTCTCAATCATTCTACAAATTCACTGAAAATATATAGAATGTGAAACTCCACCATGTATTACATTCCCAGCCCGAACCCGACTCGATGTTATACATTTGTTACCCCAACTCAACCGAACCCAAAACTGGTTTGCTGCCTGAGATCGTTCGAAAACGAGTTTGGGAGAGCTATCTCAGCTCGTTTACAACTCTAGCATTTACCAATAGGAGTCGATTCCGCTTGAGGCCAATGTAGACAAAATGACCTTAGAGACTCTTGACTTTCTCATTATCTGCCAGATCACTGACCTACACGTCACTAGACTTGTATTTATTTCAAAAGAGGAGACTCTTGTGATGTCACCATTATGTCACAATGTCTCCCATGGAGTTTTACGTGTTGGCTACTTAAAACAACACCTCTTTCGTATAAAATACAGTTCAATTTTAGAATTTTATATTGTAGAAATAGGTATGTTTATTGAAAGTGACATACACTTATATTGTGAATAAATAGTAACTGAACTGCACGTTTTAAAGAAGGAAATAAAAGTCAGTTGATTGGGAAAGTGATACAGATATAGACAGTTGATTTCCGAATTTTGAGCAGAGCACGTAGCTGGCGTAAATGGTAATGTAACGGTAAGAATAAAGGCATTATACATATTAAATCATAAATGCAATTAAGTTCGATTCTCAGTATGGGCTCCAAAAGTATGTGGGTTGACTCTGCAGAACGAAATACATAAATAGGAGTTAGGTAGTTATACTTTTTACTTTTTGCATCTAACGAGTGTGGGTTCATTCTGCAGCATGAAACTGGCAGAAAAAGGGGCCAATTTATGGCAGAGACTAGCCTGCAGAATGAACTCTGTCAAACAGAGGTAACAGATCTTCAATTTTTATGCCGTGTTGGCTCTGCAGATTAGCATCACCACATTTAAACGTGCAGGTAAAGGGGCCAATTTTCTGCAAGTTGTAGGGTGGGTTCATTCTGCAGCACTCTGCAAGTTACGTTTCACCAGGGCAACACTTACATTTAGTTATGTGAACAGAATAAATTCAAAACAGTTTGCTTCATTTGTATCTTAATTTTTTTAGACTACTAGTAATTATTCAATAAAAAGATTTGAGCATCAACACATGGTTTTGTGTGTAATACGTGTGATAAATTTATTACATGAGGGAGATTATACAGGGAAAGGATTTACGAACGATTAGTCAAAAGTTATGTATAGCAATATCATTAATTCAGTGTTTCAGCGCATTTACTTTTATTGTTTATGCAGACAAATAAAAAATAGTTGTAGGTAGGTACAATACAAATAAATAGGTATATGCCAATAATGCTAAAATTAATAATTTGGCTACAAATTAATTTTCATTTCAGATCCGTACCTATACGTGCAGTTAGTTAGTTAGCTAGTTATTAGTTCACCCTTCACAACTCCTCACTCGTAAAAGTTCAAATAATGAATTCTGACTGAGACTGTGACTTGAAGCTCTATTTTATATCACTCTACAAAATGTTAACCTTACTCTAATGTTCACTGCAGGCTGTAGAATCTTGTAACGGTTAATTAGGAACAAATCTTATTGTTAAAATATAGCTCATAGCAAATCATAACATTACATAATATTATTCTGTTTTGTGGATGATATATGACGAGGTGCTTATAGTTTGCTGTAATACTTAAGGCACGTGGTATAAATTGTAGTGAGGCTATGAGATGGACGTGACACGGAGAAAAATAGCCAAAGGTCTTACATGACTTGACATTTTGTTTTGAAGAATCGTTTGTATGAATGTATAAATAAAATCCTCATTTGTTAATTCGTAGTCCGTCATCAATAAGGAAAGTTGTGGTTGCGTAAAAGTTGTCTGAGTGATTCTTGGTAATATGAGGGAAGCACGCGAGTTGTGCACAGAGGGATGTCTGTAGAATGTAGTATGTAAAAGAGAATTATGCAATTTGGAGCAAATAACATGGATTTGTGTATCTGATGTTGTTGAGGTGAGTCGCTTCGCTACAGATTATCTGTGCAGTGCTAACATTATGTTATATGATGATAAAATAATACTATTGCATTACCTACCAACAATAATTGTATCAGCAAAAAGTTTAACCGCAAAGGGAACAGGAATTGAAGTAGAGTGCTCAATGCTGTGTGTATCCCCACTGTTGTGCACTACGGACTGATTGCTTTGTGTTTACCTCAGTTCGCCGAACTGAAATGCTTGCAGTTCAATTTGATTATCATTTGATTTTATTTTATGTACCACAAGGAAGACATAATATGTGATCTGCGTGTGTCTGATCTCTCGAGCTATAAATATATTCATACACATACTTTAACAAAAACCACAATTGAATATCGTGTATACAATAAGTAGTGCAGCAATATTATGGGAGAAATAAATGTTTAGGAAGCTATAGACGTATTCCTGTATGACATTCTTCGTGAAGGAATCTCCAAAACATTTACAATCCTATAGATTTTTTTAAAATTATTCGGATACAAAATTGCATAGGGTAGGTACATAGTATAAAAAAATAATAATTATTATAAATACATACATTTATAGTAAAATTGAGAGAAACTTACAACTGATTGAGTGCAGAGCAAATAAGAGTGAAGACTAATGTGGTTGGTAGTTCTAAAGTGAATGTCGTTAGTGTTTACGATGTACGCTTAAATACAGTTGTATACAGTACAGTTATTGTCAGTAATGAACCATATATTTTATAGACTTGTGATAATAATGATGTGGTTTTTTACATATTATAATGTAGTAATGTTGTATTGTGCGTTTACGGAACAACTTAAGGAGAATTATTGTTTTCATGCCCAACAAATTTTTAAATAGATAAACGTTGATCATGTTTTATAATATTTAATCTATTAGGTACTAGGTTAGAAATATTATAGTGAAGGTACCTACCTAGTGACTACCTACGTGTAGTTGTATCTGTAGTAATAATATTGATGTGCGTGCAATTATTTATAACTTAAATTATGTATCTGTTGCAGTGTATGCATGCGTTGTATAATAGTAGTGATAAAACTTGGTTTATGTTTTTAGAAAATTGGGTGTGAGTGTAATGAATAGCTAATATAACACCACACATGTTTCACGAACATCGAAAAGAACATGTTGCGTGCCTATAGCACACATCCCTGTAATATCGAATGTTTTGTCGGGCTTGTAACACGTAATGGTAATGCAATTCATGAAATGCAAGTATAATTAGACAATTAGAGCAACACATTGAGTCTTTACGCAATCACAATGAATTTTTGTAAGTCCAAGTTATTTGCAATCGCTTTACATTTATTTAAAATCCACTGCCATTGTATTCCTATACATACAGATTGATAGTGCAATGTTGCTGTTTTTGTGAAAAATATCGACACCCACACAGCAGGGATTTCTCTCTTTCTGCATCTTTCTTGATGAAAGAATCCCTCAAAAAAACTTTGCTCAAATTGTAGGACTATTTGTTTTACTTAGTATAAAAATGATTATACGCTCATGTAGAGCTAAACGAGTATCAAGACTCTGACTTATATGCATTACAATTTTTATGTTAAGTTAAGCTGGTCTATTAGTTTCAGTGCCAGTGTTTCAGCCTTTTATTCTTTATGCACAGTTTGCCATTTTTGATAAGTAATAGGGTGTAGGTACGTGTGTAGTTTAACTGCTATAAAATATGTATATAGCATAACAATTTATAGTAACATGTTATATTGTACAGACCATTGGTGTATTAGGCATACACATTACAAATACAAATACAACTACCCCTGACGAATAACAATAATAGTAATAGTAAATGTTCTAATATTAATCCAATGTGTAGAGAGATATAATAAAACTGGCGTTAGTATACTTATCACATTAATCAGATCAGATCTCTCACAATACCCAAATGGCTAACTAATCGTAAGCAATTTATATTTGACCTGGTCTGTACGGTCTTTGAGTAGTGGATGTATGTGTGAGCATTGCAGATAAGGTTCGCTGCTGATACACATACGTTTTATTTTATAGAAAAATGCTCATTGTCAGTCCACACTTACAATATGAAGTGGTAAGCGAACATGAGGAGATAAAGATAATATAAATACAACAGACATTTAAACTACAAGTCTTTCTGCTTAGATTCAAACTGGCAAATCCTTGTTCTTACGATGTGATTACAATATTGTAAAGGTGTATTGTATCAAACACTCACTTCACTGAAGTACCTGCTAGGAGACGTCGAAAAAATCCCAATATGAAATACAAGCTACAATTGAGTACATGAGGCGGTGCAGTGCTCAAATTGATGTGGAATGCACCTTTTGTGCATATAAATAATATTTCATATCAACTCATTGCAACTTGCAGCCCTCATGTTATTGCTTTATACAAACTTGTATTTAGTCTTAGATACTTGGAATCAAACAATAACTAACTTATAGTACTGTGCTACTATGTGTACTAAATGCTATATTATACTGTAGATACAAATACACGAGTATAGCTAGAAAAACTGTCTGTGTACCTTCCCTGTGCCCTACTGTTCGTATTTTTATTTCTAATTGCAAGTTCCCTCATTCATATCCACTATAGTATATTATTTTATTTATATTGCTCTTTGTACTTTCAACCTCTATTAATAAATTCTCTTGAGAACCTACAGCATTGTGTACAGATACAAGTCAATTACTTATAAAACTACCGATCAGTTTATCACAGTTTTTTCCAATGATACTGAAGGATTTAGCAGTCTTTGCAATTTGTTCAATTATGTAGTCTCCATCATGGTCATTAATTAATTTGCCATACCGTTCCCGTGTTTTCTACCATTTTCTTCTACTCCTGTAAATATTATTCTGCAGTATTGTGTTATAGTAGAAGACAAAGTGGCAGTGCAAATAAATATTCAGTGAGAGCGTGAATTGGAGTTTAATTGGAAATAATTTCTTTGTGATTGTGAGTAATGTTTTAAGTTATTGGTAATATTAAATTCAAATTAGTTTGTGTGAGAGCAGAATAAAAGTGTTTTAAAAGGAAATTTCTGGGTAATTATAAATTTAATTTATATTAAGAACTATATTGATATAATTTGAATGGATTTGTGTCTTTGAAAGTTTCGCAAGTGCGTCTTAGTGCGTTTTATTTGGAAATATTGAAGTAAAGTATAAAACATACATCGAAATAAATTGTTATTAACTAAAGTGTTGTAAACGTATAAATGTGAATCTCATACTGCACTACTTATGAAGCGTCATAAACGGAATATAAAAAATGCACGAGGAGCTATGTATTGGTAAGTACAAAGTACATACAAATCATTTTCATATTTTCAACTACCTTTCAAAATACTACAACAATTGCAGAACAAATATATAAACGAAATACTAACTCTAATCTTGAGTAGGATTTTTGCTATGTCATTAAATACAATATAATTTAAGAGTTATTTAGGCATTAAATATCATAAAATTGGAAATATTAATGTAACTGTGGTTGGGCAGACCTGTTACATATATTTGTGTATAGCGTTGTTACTACCTTTTGATCTATCTCTAATGATCTACTACAATCGCAAGTGTCCCTCCAACAATTTTATGTCTTTAAACAAATTCTAGTATTATCAACTAAAACTTTCACATTGTAAAGTTAGGTATGTGTTATGTAGCTGGCTCGTTGATATACATGTAGTTACATTCTACTTTGGCTACTAAAGCTCCGTTATGCATTTTATGTACGTCTACTTATTTTAATTAAAGAATCAAGTATATGAGATTGACTTAATGACTCCTTGTTATGATATAATATTGTCTAGACGAGGTAGTATTGTTATAACTTGACCGATACGGTGGTGTACGGATGCTGACATAAATGGCTTGTAGCTATTTACACATAAACAACATCAAATGCTTATGTCACTTGGATTGAGTGCCTGAACTTGTATACAAATCACAACTATGTAACTACATATTATTAGATAGTATCTTCCTGTTTTTGCATACACTGCCAAGTGAATAGGCGCGTGTACAGCATTAACAACAAATGGTTTTTACATAAATATTTTTTTAAAAATATTTATGTATTTTTGTCTTATTTAAAAAATTTCTTGGTATAATATGAATATGTATTATTATAATTATTATAATGACAGTTAATTAACCTACGCATTCGCATTTATATATTCATAATCATTTTTTACTTCGCGTGTACTGATATTTCAACCGGTTGTACCAGAATGTATTTTTTTGGCCAATTATTTTACTTACAATGAAAATATTATCATTCCAATAATTATTATGTATGTAAATTATTATGTTATGTATTATTGATTACACATTTACAAACTTTCCACTAATTATCAACTGCATTAATAAGTCTATATACTTACATAGTAATTTACACATGTTTACTGTAATAACATGAAAGTTGTTTACTAACTACGTATGTTATATGAATGCAGACACTAGATATGCAAATATAAAAACTCATTTTATGTTGTACGAGTAGATATTCTGATTGAATTGAAAAATAGGTAAATGAACACGTGAACTGTAGAGTTGAATATAATATGCAGAAACAATAATTCTTCTGTGGGTCAAAACTAAACTATCAATCACAATGCTTCCACTGCTGTATATTATACAGTTGATTTATGTGTTTGTTCAATGTTTATATTTGTTGATATTATATTGTTTGTTGGAAGGTCAAACAATTGACTACAGTAAATAAGCAATATTCAGGTCAATCATAGTATGTATGTATAGCTTTTTATTAATAATGTGATAGCGCTTCAGTAGTGCACTTGAAATAATAATTGCATATTGTCATTACTCATTACTACTCTGGGTATATACATACACTCAATTAGTCACAATTGCTATTAGCAAGAAAATTTACTTCTTTTCATCCTTAGGGGTTATATATTATGTTCTTATGACTAAAGGTAGCAAACTGGCAAACTATTTTATTTTTTAGTAATCCTTTAAGTCGTGTATAATTTTGTTAGTATTGTAAAATGGAATTATTGTAATAGCTGCTAGAATATTTACTATAAAAACACAAATCTCTTCGTCTAAAATCTCATAGCTGAATTTCACTTCTTTCAATTTATATGAAAATATTTAATTGTATTAGGATTTGCTATAATGTGTGTGCTGGAAAGGTTCTTACATGAAATGGCCAAGTCATTGCCACAATAATGATATGCTTTCAGACACATGGATTTTAAAATGGTTGCTGTGCTATAATAAATAAAATACATAAAAAGTATTTGTCAATTTAGGTGTTATAGTGTGCCATAAAGAAACCATCACCACTCATGCGAAACGTTTCAATCTCAAGTTATTATTTTTTAATATTAATTCATGGTTGCATGAATGGCAGTGTAAATGACAATGCCGTCTTCTTTATAGAAGCTCTTGTAGCTTTCGGATATCTTCATCTTGTATTCTTCCTATGGTGTGTATGTCATATTTTCCTTTCGTTGGAATTGATAGACGGATGGAAATTGTAAGTAAACATCCCTATTATTATGATACTGCAATAATAATGGCCACATTACAAAGTATTCCCTTAATTCAACACTCGGTGTGTAGGAACTACAACTTTTGGTTGATTTTCGCAACGCACATGTTGCTTTTACTGCTTAAAACCGCACAGATGTTACCTTTTATGTTTCATTTGAATTCACCTGTTGATTTTTTCCATAGGAATTGCATGGTAGCTTTTCATGTGTCATTTGCTTGCAATGAGTTCTCACTCACCTATTATCCCTTTTCGTGGTGTAAAGGTTGTCTTAAGCATTCTAAGGATACGTTCATTGCATATTGACTTTCCTTAAGGAATTTCTCGCATTTACACTAACTCTATCAATCAGCGAACCTTTTATTTGCTCCGACTTTGACTTGAACAATGCATACGTAGCCATATCTTGCATAGGCACACAGACACACACGCATCTGTTTCATTCCTTGTGTCTGTTTATACAGGCATGAGATTGTAATTCCTTTCCTAAATATTATAAGTTGTGGTAGAATGTGTAGGTTTATTATGTGTATTAAGTAACATAAAAATATTTTGTTGATAGTTCCATTGCAGTAGTAAGGCAAGTTGAAATTTTTGTCCATACAAAAATTGCTTGGACTTGGGCCATTACACCGTGTATGTATTATGTAAGTATGTAGCAAACACACACAGACACTGACACACACACACATGGTTTTTACTTTTCTTTATGAGAACATTTTGGATGATCCTCATGATGTGTTTGCTTTTTGGTCACTTGAGGCGAATGAATGCATGAGACTGATAAAATTGCACAGTACAACGATCTGTGTGGAGATAATATGCAATGATACGTACATTACCTTTACCTATGTACGTGTACAGGCACAGTCTGTGTGCTATGCACTACTATTACTATCACAGTGAATGGATAGCTCGTATATTAGACTACGAATGAATGATACGATAACAGAAATTACTATACAACTTTTATGAGTTACCTACACGATAAAGATTTGCATTGAGCAACAACAACGCAACGGGTTTACATATAAAATATATATTGGTGTTTTCATTTCCAAATACGAGTTGCTATATTGTACCATGATACTATACATCACATCAGATTTCGTATTAGAGTGTAAGTACACACATTACACAGGACTCGAGACAAGACGTTGGATGGAGATGACTTGAGATGAACTGCACAATCGTATTATTTATTATTGCATAGTAGTGGAAAGACGTTTTTGCTATTAACTATTTATTTTGTCGTGTTTCAAAGTTAAAGCTCAACTCTGTCTGTGCTTTGTAACTAGTCAACCTCTTCAGCTAATTATCTCCTGGGATTTATGTCTACTGAACTGTACTGAATTCTCTCCGCCATGCAAGAACAAAGTTGCAATGCTCCTTGTAAATAAAAAATGTACGAAGACACACACAGATGAGTGCTGTAGAATATTACGCTGGTCTTGTACATACACTATAGACACATGCATTAATATTACGTGAGAAAGAGGAGACTGTATAATATATTTATTTGCAATGCAGACTTTAGAGACTGAGTCGAACCGAGTGCCAGTTCCATCAACATAGTTGAGCTTGTAGGTTGAGTGAGCGTGAATTTGTGTGATTGTACAGACAACGCGAAGAAAGAATAAGAATGTCGGATTGCAATTTGCAATTAACTTTTCTCGCCGCCTTCACAACGGAATGCAAAACTGAGGTTTATGGATAGCAGCAATTTAACCAAATCCATGTCGTTTCCTCTCAATTATCATGCCGTCAAGTCTGTATCCCTTTTAGTTAAAGGAAAACATGATGTTTTCTGCATTAGTGGAGATACGTGTAGCAATAAATGTACATACCTTCCATTTTTACATATAAATGTACTTGAGTAGTTTTTATTATTCATTCCTTCATTCCAATGGCCATATAGCACTGTGAGTGAAACTTCTTCTCGGTTATTATTGTGTATTGTATGAATTACGCAAATAATAATGGGATGTGCAAAGTAGTACTAGATATCTTGTAGGTATGTGGGGAGTGTATTGCCCATCATTATTATGTTACTGTACTATACTCCTACTACTGTGTTTACATCAACTGAAGTGGTACACAGGTGTATCTGTACAGTGCACACATAGTAGACACGCGATTATATTTTATCATGAGCCGTGTGTTGTGTCTTGTGTGTTGTGTGTCGGGTGGATGAATTTGTTTACGGCTTCCAGAAATTCCTAGCTCTAGTACTCATTTCCTTCATTGCGCATTGCAAAAAATGCAAACCGAACAGGAAAGTGAAATGGTCATCGTGATACGCCAAAGAAAATGACTCTATGGTTGCTGATAGAATTGAATGGAGGTGTACACTTATCTCTTATTAGCAGTTAGCATTACTTAACCGTAAAAAACGTATTCACTTAATGTCTCTAATTTGTTCACTTTTGTCGTACTCCCTTCGTACGGCAACTACTTTGCTGGTGGTGCAAATTTGTTATGTGTGCATATACTCTCTACATTCTCTGTGTACTGTTAGTTTTACAATAATTGTAGCATTTCTGAACCATTTCACTTGTTTCATTACTACAATGATGCTATCTTAAGCAATGAAAGGTGCTTTAATCATGTACTTGTTAGCTTTGAATCTTAATCTACACAATTCAAGTTTTTCGCTACACACAGTTCTCTCCATTTTCAACGTAATTCTACAGTTTCAAATTAAACTGGTTTTAGCTTTTGATCTTTTGTCTAAATATTTATAAATACGGGTCACTCTCTCTCATTGTAATATATATCTATATATAGACATTACATGTCCCTAATATTATGAAATTGTTAATTATTGATATACTTACAACACATGAAATACATGAACATGAAATACTAATAGCTATTTATTTCTCATGCGTTGAGCGGTGAGTGCAAAATGGAAATGAGGGTCGCAATGGGCCATAACTGTTTTGCACAGATCATAATGAAATTTTGCATTCTAAATATTTGTAAGATGATCTATTTGTTTCAAATGGGCTGTTTTGAACAGATCGTTTTAGCTACCAATATATAGCTTGGACAAAGGTGACAAATAAAAACCCAAAATGTCGTTTTTATCGCAAAGTAAGGGAAATCCAAAAAATATAGACACGAAAATGCTTAGTTTGTCAAGTGGAACAGTTTTTACATTCCATTTTATTCATAATTGGGGATAGTGTAAGTTTACTAATTTCAAAAAATGGCTGTCCTTACTTGAATTAAAAAACTTTGATTACGAAATCCTACTGCATTTTCCTTCGAATGAGTAAATAAAAATATGATAACTGAAGTAAGGACAAGGTAAAACGAACGATTGAATTTTTTGGCAATCAAAAAACTTGGTAGTATTAGGACGGTTGCTTAGAAGCAGTAGGTCTAATCACGGTGTGTTGTGCTTCCCTCCATCCAATAACACCCCGACAGGGTAGCTTGAAAAGTCTCACAAGTCTCACACCCATAATTGTAAAATATGTCAAAATTCAACTGCTTGATTTTGGCTGGAGAGTTATCGTACGTACAATTTAATGACCTTTGCAATTGTAAAAATTGTTGGGGAATCCTTATTTTAGCCTGCAAGATACTGGGCCATAATTGTGTAGGTGTTTATTTTTTTTTGGACGTGAAAATGTGGTTTGACAAACAAGATTTTAAAAATGATCTAATAAGATTTTTTTAATGTTAATATTTTATTAAGAGATGTTTGAATTTTTATTGATTATGTGAAAAAGTAACGTTGGAACTAAGATTATTTTTCTCATACAACAGCTATTAGATACAAGAAATATTTTAAGGTTTCTCGTTAGTGAGGTGGTTGCATGTAGAGCGTTGTAAATGTGCATAGTGTGTTCTGACAGCTCTGGCTCACAGAACGTATACGTTGCTACTACTACATTCTCACCTGTTGGCCGCAGGGTTTTTCTTTCGAGAAGTTACTTCTCAATGTTCTCGTGCAACGAATGCCACCCCCTACCTGTAAGAAAATTTACTGTCTTGTAAACCTGTGTGCCACATCAACAATGCTCTTGTGCAAATGCACAGGGAAGGGATCTCTCGTTCAGTCAGTTGAAAATGTTGCTCGTAGATATCGCAACGAATACAATTTCAGCAAGACGAAGCTAAATAACTCTTTAGTATGAAATGCATTATAATAAATCTTTCAGAAATATTAAATCTATTTTCTAAAAAAATATAGACAAATGAAACCTTTTAGTGATATTGTAACTGCAGTACAGATTAGCAATGCATGATGTGTCTATATTTAGTAATTCCATTCATCATTCAGTTATCATTTAAATCGCGAAACTTTAATCATAGAGAGGCATCTTACATAGTTACTATTTACTCAGTTATTGGAAATGTTGAAGGAAACTTCAGAGAAGGGCAAAATACTTTTGTGTTGTGCTTCGTAGAAAAGGTTTCGACTTTACTGCAGTATCACTGTCATCACAAGAGATTTCATCAACATCAATCCATGGTGACAGACTCCAAAGTCAAAGGGAGCAGGCTTTAAGAGAATTCTCAAATGCAGAGCATAAAATTTTAGTCACAACTACTGTAGTAGCAAGAGGACTTAATATACCAAAAGTTTCAATTGTGAGAAATTATGACTTGCCAAGTAAAATAGATGAATACGTTCATAGAATCGGAAGAACTGGGCAGTTAGTTCATATGTTAGCTTTTACGACGCAACGAATGACTCCGACTTCTGCCAAAATTAATAAGCATCTTGAAAGGTTCCAAACAACCCATTCCCGAGTTTTTCTCTGGTGGTGGCATGGACGGCGGCGGAGGAAACAAAGACGGGATGTTTGCATCAAAAAACATCAGAGTGGGGGGGGGGGGGGGCTGGAAAGTGGGAGTGCCAGCTCCAGTGGAAGCCGAAGAGGATTGGGATTAATTTTAACCAAGAAACTAAAGCTTCGTGCATGCATGCAATACTAGAAGTATAAAGTATAATATAATTCACGTTTGATTACACATAATATGACATAGGTACATTCAGCACAAAATTAGTGACGGGCAATAAACAGTTGAATTTAATTTTGGGAATAAACTTTGAGTGTTTTCGGAAATTAGCAGCTTTTGGATGAACTAAAAATATGGAGTGAAAACCCCACGTATTTTTAACACTTTGTTACCATCATGACTTTATTCATAGGGAACACAACTTAAAAATCACACAGCCGCTACAAAGATCTGTGCGATATAAAATCTGTATACACATACAATATGATGCCGCATGCATTGATGCATGTATTCTACACGCATCCAAATCCAGCCGAGGAAGGTAGAGAGATACTAGGAGAGAGAGAGAGAAAGAGTAACGGCATTTACTCCAATAATTATGATGGCTACCTACAATTTTAGATAGGTGAGGTTTTACTTGTTTGTTGTGGTACTGTAGTGTGTGGTGTGTGTATGATGTTGGGAGAAAGAATGATTTATTGAGAGATGAGATTGTAATGAACAAAAGGAAAGAGCCATGTATTATATACTACCATGCAGAAGTTTTAACAAGAGCTTGGCAATACAGTTCAATTAGATTTAACATGTATTACTCATAACGTACCTACTCCAAAGTATACGGAATCCCAAAAACGTACTTTAAGTTTTACGCTGTAATAATATAATCCTTGCAAGACTTGCATGCTGTAAAAGGCATAAGTACTATATGTTGGATAATTCTTTTATAATGTGGGCATTTAGTGTTTAATACAAATTAAATGTGTGTACAAAGAACATACTAGAGAGTCATATATTTTATGCGCATGAGAAAACTACCACACACCAAATGGTTACAAACCGATTACACACCTACCGAAATGCATACTAATAAATAAAATTGTATTTATTTTCCATTCTGCAATGAATTTCCAAATTAAAATGTAAGTGAGCAAATTTAACGTTGATGTGTACAATAAACATTGTTAGTTCATGTAGTGTGTTCGGTCAGTTCAGTGCGGATGGTGTCTACTTGATCATAATATGCACAGCGCAACGTAGCGTTTAAAGGTATTTAACATAAGGCGAAGTGTTTAAAGTTGAAGGAGAGAATTCGTGCATGTTGTGAGTGTGTGTACATTTTGCATTGATATTCATGACCTTTCACATCCTATTCTAATCTTGTGTAGTATGTAGAACGTATTTGGGAGTAAGTAATCATAGAGTGAGCAAATGCACTGAGGTGATTTTTGATTATGCGGTACTTAATAACTATACTGTGTTTAGTTAGTGAATCCTTTTAAAGAGCGAAAAACTCCATGCTTTGCCTTTTGACTTGAATTTGATTTAACTGCACATTTGAGGATCATGTCATGTAATAATAATTCCCTTCCTCTCTAATTTAATTATTGAACATGATTCCATAATGTGTGTTATACTACCTTCTTTAATATGTGTACATTAACTGTGCACATATTATTATTATTAAATAACTATGCTCTACTGTGGTTTATAGTGGTATAAACTGGTGGTATACTTAAATGTGTAGGTAGTCATAATAAAATGTTGCTTAACTTAACATACATATATGTAGTATACATGAACATGGATAAAGGCTGGTGTATCCAAATCCCAATAATTATTATTCACGTACATTTACGTACAAAACTAATTGGAGATGCTTGGTCTAATACTTATTGTGTGTTTATAAAAATTCTTATTTTCTGTTAGTATGTTAGTACACCTATATCCATTATGTATTACACTGTTAATGTAGTAGAATATATATAGCACTAGAATTATTGAACTTGCTAAATTGCATGTAAATTGTATTCATGTACCTATGCATAATATACAATAGTTGTATTTTGTGATACTACGCAACCACTGCTGCTACTCTGTATGATTTATAGGATAGGTAGACTAGGTAGGTACATTTACGTTTTAAATTGACGAAAAAATTGTTTGTTGGTGATGTAGACGATGGGATATGGGATTATATATAGTTAATAAAGCTAGCGAATAATATTACTGTAACAATAATATAAGTGATAAGGAGACGTTACACTTTGACAGGGAAGAGTCTCAAAAACAACATGTAGTGCTGTGAGAGCTTGATTTTTTAAACAGTTTCGAAAATATTATGGTGTATGAACTGTGCAGATCAACGGGTTCTGACATCAATGCTCAATCAATTCAAATACCAACTAATCAACTTAGCCGATAGGCTTACTTAAAGTTACTTCATATGTTTTATTGTTCGATAATAAATCGCATTTCAGCATCAACGCAATTTTTTACTCGTGTTGGGCAAACATAGCTTGTTAGCAGCTGGCTTTTCACTGTGTGATATGCTAAATGCCAGTTGTTGTGAATAATAACTTCAACCATTGTTATTTATGCTCCTATTATTTCCAAAGTCTCGCAGCAATCCAAACCTCATGCTTGTATATATATAATTCCAGAAGTGATATATTTACATACTTTTAGTATTCGTGGCCATATAGAAAATAAATGATGTTGAAATCAATAGCAACGTGTTCCTTATATACATACATTGCATTTATTTCAAGTGTCTTTTGTAGTAGCAGTAGCATAGTAGTACCTACACCGTGATTGCGAATTGACAAAAATGTTTATACTTATGATCTTTATCTTTGTCAGCAAATAATACACAATTGACTGTAGCCAGTTGAAATTTTTGACATGCAGTTGTAAATGTCGTGCAATGATTTCAGAAATGAAAATATAAAAATGTGTTTCATATGTTCAACAGTTTTACTTTTATTATATTTTTGATTTAATTTTTTCGCACGAATTCTCAACTTTTCGAGTATATAAAGCGGCATTTTACTCTTTGTGAGTGCTTGGATATGTATGGAGGATGAATGTTGTAACTGGTATAAGCTCTCAAAGTAGGAGGCATAGATACCTTAGCTACGTGTATTACCTAAAGCTGTTATGTTGACAGTGAGCAACTGTGCAAACTATTTATTTGTTTAGGTAATCCGGTAAGTAATGGTCTGCACGAAAGAATGTGCACTTTCAAGGATTATGTGATCGCCCATGTCACATAAGTAAACGCTTTACTAGCCTAAGATCATATCCGCATTTACCACATCCGACTTGTTCACTTATTTATGTTTTAGAACCTATTGAAAATCTGATAGAATTCATGTACATTAAGATAGATGGTTGCACGATTTAAGAATTCTTAGGCTTTATTTACATGGCATATTAGGTAGTTGATAATTCATAAATAATTCATGTGGATACCATAACCGTTTAATTTTTATTAATTCTAGTCAATTCTGTCTACATAATTATACTTTTACTTACAATTTTAAATATCTTTTAAGCAGAAATAATTTTGACAAAATAGTTTCAATGCAAATTAATTCTATTGACATAAAAATTGATACTTTGCTTCAAATTTTGATCAATGTTTTATGTTTATAAAAATTTCATCAGATTTTAGTATTTAAAATAATAATTATCCTAGGTTGTTTAACAAGCAGTGTGTTTTTCCATACCTGCTGTAACATTGTATACAAAAATCCCTTTCTTTTGTACAAACAATTACGTTTAGTTCAGCTAGTGGCTTATTAGTTATTATACACCGTGAATACCAGTTCTACACATACTACACCGCACCACCCTTGCAGTAGTATAGTATCACGTGAATTTACATGCATTGAATTAAGTGAACGAATTATGCATCGAAGGATTATCTTCAAGTAACGAATACCTTAATTGAAATCTCAGTATAATACCTCACTCACGGAACTACAGTAATGTACGTAATACATGTGACGCTCAGCCCAAAAAGTTGCCCACTCTATTTGTGGTGCATTATCACGTTTTTCTCAAGAGAGAGTGCAAATGTATTTTATGCATGGGGTTTCTACAATACACTCAAAGAATAAAAACAGGTTATCTCATTCCTAATTTCAGTTTTCAATGTCGTTTCTGCTTAAAACATTGTATTTAACAAAGACTAATACTATTATTATACAGAAATAGCATTATTATTGCATTTAACCAAATAAAATTATTTATGTAGGTAGGTAGGTAATTATGCAAATGTTGAGGAAGTGTTTGCATTAGCACATCAATAAACACTTGTTCGAACTAATCAAACTCATGCTTCCTTATTACCTTAAGTCGAATTTGAGTCCAAGAGTTATGTAGGTGTTTTAAAAAACATCTATGTACAGTGCAGTAGATTTTAAAATTTATAATTGATTTTATTTCTTGATTCTTGATAATTGATTCTTAAATGTATCAATAATACTACTATTTAATTGCTAAATTAAAAGGTCTACAGGTCAAACAATTATAAATCACAATTTATCCTTCTTTTAAAAATACTACGACTTTTGTTGAACTATTTCGTAATGCAGAATGTGATGCATAATAAATCAAATATATCGTGTTATTTAGTTATAGAATTATTATTTAATCAATCTTTGCTTTGCTCTACATTTCTAACCAAGCCCATTGAAGCTACAATACTATTATGATATTTCTTGTAAATTATTTTCTTTATTACTGTATAATTTATAGAGTGTAAGTAAATGTGCATGTAGAAAGATTAGGGTAAGATATTAAGGGAAAAAATTGAAATTTTATTTGACTTTAATTATGAGTGGTGAATGTTTTCTAAGTGGTTGTTGTAAATGATGACTGATGAGACTTGAATTTAATTTTGAGTTACGTGAGTACCTGCATAAGACGTATGATTATTAGTAGGGTTGAGAATGTCTCCACACCCACCGACACAAAACTGGTAATAACAGTGGAAATGATCACAATTAACTGAGATGTGTTTTGTGGCCACTTTCGTTAGTTTTATAATTTGATAAGTCATAAAACTGTTATTGCTACGATTACAAGCGTAATTGGCAGTTGGATGTAGTAATTTATGTAGCATGAGTGTAGGACTCCATATTCACAATCCAATTGTAGCATCTGTCGTGGTTTGCTTGGCAGTCCAAATTACATTAGCAATGGTGGGCAAGTTCATTTTTATGTTCGAAAATAATCGTAAACTCGGTCGTAAGAATGTCAATTAAATACTTTGAGTAGGTATTGTGTTGTGACTGTTTGAATGTAGTAGTAGTGGCTAAAGAAAGTAAATAATTTAGCAGTGTACTATTTTATCGTTTTAACAGTAGGGATGTACAGACGACGAAATAGGAAAACTTTCACTGCAAATAAACATAAACCTAATTCTTTATTTTTGTTCTGCAGTCGAACTAACAGTAATTGAATTTTCTGTGTCTGATTTCAAAAATGGTCGTCACGTTGTGCATTGCTTATTTTCATTTTAATTATTTCTAATGAGAGCTTTTTTACCTGTACATGCTCATACACAATCACAACTCTATATTATATACATCCTTGGAGTTGCACTTTACAGTTGCATTTGTCCAATGTGTGCTTATATTATATGTCAGTTCATATTACAAATAAGCACCCTTACTCAATTAATAGCTTGACCTTATTACTGTATTATATTGGAGTATTAGAGTAAAAATCATCGAAAATTTGTACAATGTATAACAGTGTCTTCATTTACAGCCATTATATTTCTATGCGATGTGACAAACTTTGTTCTAATTCATTTTGAACTTCAAAATCAGTAGCCTTTTTTTAACATCTGAATATTCGAATCAGTTTATTTTCATTTTCAATCATTCATTTTTTCAAAACTATGCAACTAACTTTCTTTATAATAATGTAATAAATTTGCAAAATCATGCCACTTAGTAATATAGGAATATTGAAGCCTAAGAAATTATTTATTTAACTTTCGTAATTGTATAGATATATTATTGCAGCTGTCTGTAACTGAGTTAAGATTTTAGGTATAATGTATGTGTACGTAACAAAATTAGTTATTACATGGTAGGTGTATTGAATTTCTTGGTGTTACTTCAACAGTGTTTTTACATGTAGCATAAGTGAATAAAAAAATTGGCTGCACATGCAATTTACAGTGATGAATTATATCTCTGTTTGTGTGGGTATGAGGAGTCTGAGGAGTATTTGTAGGTACATATTAAGATTAAGGATAATAGTAGAATAATATATTACAGTCTCTCTCAATCATTTCGAGCGTACGTGCGTTGAAGTTAAAGTTAACGGTTGCTTCTAGATGATAATTAAAGAATTGCATTAAATCACACGAAGAGTGTTATGAGAGTTGTATAGAATGCTAGTGTAACACACTACATATAATATGTAAGTTGATATACTATGGGCATGCATGCAATAAAATAATGAGCATCATCAATCTATTAATTGTTATCCTTGAACGTATCTGTTGGATATGTAGAATAGCGAGGGAGGTAGCTGATCGAGGCCTCAATGGGAATCAGACTGTAAGTAAAAATAACGAGAATAAGCTGAAGATTATCAAGAGTAGCGTACAAAAATAGTTTCACTCTTTATCAAATCATACACAAATATTCTTTCATAAAACTTTCAGTAACTCACAACAAAAATGAACTTTACTACACACTAATATGCACCTAAGTGTTTGTAAAATGTACAGCACCTCGACTGCAATGAGAAAAACATTAGTTGCAATGCAACACAACTCATGTATGTATATTATTACTGTCTGTGTGTGCTTTGCTTGTGCTTAGGATGAATAATATGGTTTCGGATGCGTGTACAGCGTAAACACATGAGCAAGCAAATACCAACTACAGATAATGAGATGATTTCCTATTTTATTAACTCACTTTCAATTTCTGGCGATAAAACAGATTCCATTAACAACCATTCATTTACACTGTTCTTGTATTATTTGTAAATAACAATAACAACAGAAAAAACAAGCAAGAAAAAACGATGTGTTATTGTGGCATCTCTAGTACTATATTCAAATTCAGAAGCGAGTAATTTTACATTAGAGACGCATTGAACGCTAAAAACATGAAGATGAAAGTGTTTCAAGTAAGCAAACAATCTTATATATAAAATATTTTCTTAGCCACCTACGCTGTTATAGATGATAGCTTTTTGTAGATATTGACTGATATAGGAAAAAACAAATGTGAAAGAAATTCAGAGAAAGATGAAATGCATGTGTAGTTTTTAATTACTGTGTGGAATTATAATTATATTACAGTATTTTACGTGTACAATGAACACTTTGTATTATTACAAATATTATTATTAATAATATTAAATTCCATTCTACAGCAAAAGTGTCTAAACAATTAGGTAGCTATAATAATATTAGCTACTAATAACGCCAAGGAAGAAGGTGGACGCACAAATAATTAGCTTTTGGTGTATAGTGTATACCTATGTATACACCTAAGCATAAAATATGTCTGACTGTAATTATTCTTTTACATGAAAGCCTCTGTGCATATAAAATGGGCGATTCAAATATCACTACCTTTAATTAACAAGTCGTACGTGTGGTTTAGAATTACAGTGCGTATTTACTCTCGGCTAGATTTTTACTTTATCAATTTAGGAAGAAAAGAAAGATTTCTGTGTGTGTGTGAAATGTATCAAGACAATATAACGGATGTCAAGGTTGGTGGAACAACAACCGCCTCGTATGGTCTAGAGTTTGATTAGATTTTTTGTCTAGAATTCTTTGCTGCATCGGCTTCTTTTTATCCACTTATTAATCTCGAATTTAAACGGGGAAACTAATAAGGCATTTACGGATGATGTCATTGTTTAAAGCGCAGGCTAAATACTCATAGCTTTGTTGCTTGAATAATATCAGTTTTGTGAAATTGTGTTGGATGGTGGTATGGTGGTATGTGATGGCAATATCCTAATGCAATAATATAATGGCGAACAAGTAATGCATGGTGAACTGTAGGGTGGTGGTTGACGAGGAAGTTTTTGCTATGCTCATGCTCATTCGTCTGTCTGTCTGTGTCTTACTTAAATATTGTTATAGCGTTTGGCATGTACGTTAAAAACGTACATGCCAAACGTAGCTTAATGGTTTCAACCTGCTGTGAGTTATAACTTATAGGGATATTTAAGTTATTCAGTCCATCCACATCCACAATAATATCTCATATTGTTCCAGACTACAGTCGAAGAATAAAACAGACTCATTTTAAACGAAAAAGAATATAATGTGTCTCACAGTATATCATTACTAAACTAAGGGTATGGTGCATGAATATATTCTCTAGTACAAAATATAGAGCCACCCACTACTACATTGTAATATTATTATTATGATAGAATTTATATTCTTTGTACATGTCTGTGTAGTAGAAATTTACGTATATATAAATTTACGTGCCCAAGATTCCCTATAATATATTATAGGAATCTTGGTTGTGCCTATGTGCTGCTTAAACTGTAAAGCTGTTCTGGGCACATTAGTTATAGTATATAAAAGTTTGCGTCATTTTGCTCTTGTTTTACTGCTACAGTACACTTACCTTTTTAAATCTACGACAAATGCCATTATTATTATGGTTATTAAACTAATCTGCTCCTCTGAGAAACGTTATGTTGTAGTGTATAAAAGAAAACAACGGAAACCGGAATACCTTGTGCTGGTTTAGCCTATAGACTCTAGAACTCAATGTATAAAACTACTACATTCCACTACAACTACTATCTCAACTATAATGCCTACTAATATCAAGCACGGCTGCTTGTTGTGCATATACATTCAAAATTCTGTGCAATACTGTTTCATGTGCGAGAAACTTTGTTTTACTATGAGGCTGAGGAATTAACATGGACGAATGATAAGATGAGAGTCAATGGAAATATACTTTAGTGTAATATTGCTGTGTATCACATTCCCATTATTTGAGTGTACAATAATAATGTGTACTTTTGGCATATCCGAATATTCGCAGTATGGGAATACATATAAAAGGATGTTTGTGAATGTAAAATACAATGTTGTTGTGTAGTTAAAGGAGTCTGGGGCTATGTAGACAATAAGTTCATGGGATAGATTTGTACAAGTTTAATGCATAGGATGAGTGGACTCATCGTTAGTTGCATGCATTGCAGATTGCAACATTAGATTTCATCTGTACTCATAATTCTCTGGAATGAACCAAGGTTTATAATGGATCTACCCAAATAATCAAATTGTACATGGCATCATCCTGCATTATTTTGTAGGCCGTCCTTTTCTAAACCCAAAAGCAATTTTGTCTGTCTGCTCTAAGTTTCAAGAGAATCTGTGAGTGAGCAATGTAAATGTTTGTAAAGCAAAATAAGGCGTAATGGGTTACTCTGCTATGGTTATTATACATTTGCTCCGTACACAGTACTGTGGACACAGTGAAACGGTACCGATTGTTGACCTTGTGAACTGTGACTCTCGGGCTAATATTTTTTTCTTGCCAAAATAAATTAAAAATTGTTTTCATTCACGCTAACATACATGTCTGTACTTGGTGTTTATAAATAAGTGTGCATACTATATCTGTGTGTAGCGTACCATCGCCTACGCACTCGTTTCTATTATTTATCCTTTTCAACTATTTATCATTTTTGAGTAATTTATCATTAAAAACTACAAATAAATATTTTGCCTATCCATCCGCAAAATTGCTCATAACCAACATTCAAAATATGTTTATGTACAATTTAAATACATAAGTATAGACTCTTGGTAGTAATTAAGTAGATCCTTTTAGTAGCATAAATAAATAACTCGAGTATGTGTGTATTTGAAAAATATTGTATTAAATAGGTACTTTTGTCGAAAACTTTGTTTTGTGTAGAGATTCTACAATCAATAAATGTTCATATAGGATGGAAGAAATGTTACGCAAAAAGTTGTATACATTTATGTGCAAATATAATGCATTTCACATTCGTAAGATTTTATTTTTTAAATGCGAGTAATTGAAGACAACTCCATAAAGTATGTGGTACTAATAATTGAGTGTATAATGTCGAATGCAACAATGAATGATTTACTTGGTGTGTGCAATATCACAAAGAGCTTGATATACATACATAGAACTACTTAAAAGATATTCTACGTTGCAGAGTAATTGTACTTGTATTTGTTAACATGAAGATGAGAGTAACAAATCTAGGGAAAGTCATCTACACTATCTGTAATTAGCAAACGAGAAATACTTCATTGCGTACTAACGAACTGTTAAGGTGTAGCTAAAAATCGTGAAATTTTAAACCGGCCAGAAAGGTGTGCTTCTTCATTTATGAACCTATAGGTACTTTATTCATGTCTGTTCTTTAGTCTAAGTGCTATGTTGCATTGCACCATTTTCCACATTCGTTTGGTCCCGTTAGATATTCTGAAACCAATACTAATGTGTAAGAGAATTTAATAGATGTGCTTTATTCTATTCCTCATCCTCAACATAGGAATAATTATTTCTGCAATAATTATTTGCAAAGTTAAATAATTACTACTTTGCTTCGGGCTAATGAGCTTAGAGAGTCACCACCCCACAAAACATAATTTTAATAGTAATAATTTGTAAATGCGTATTGCAACTTCCCCAAATGAATTCAAACTGTTTAAAAAAGCTGTTTTTTCTTTCAGTGGCTAATGCAACAATAAATTTATTACTATAGCATCTTAACTTTGGTGCTAAATAAATCACAATATTCATTGATGTAGGTAGCTTTTATAAAAAACTTGTTAAATGAAAAAATTGCAACATGTTTGCTACACATGCTAAAATGGGTAATCATTTTTAAAATGCGTCCCATAATTTTCCAGTAAATGACTAGATGCATGCATATAATTTTTATCAATAACTGTTGGGAAATGGAACATTTAAGCAAGAGATATCTACCAACAATAAATGAATATAATTCAGAGCAATTATAAATTCAATTTTCAAATGATGCTTTAATGTATGCATAATGTGGTAGATACTTACAGCGTTTATGTAAATAGCGGTTACATGATTAAAAATGAATCTTATTTATTTTAGCATGAAAATCTGCTACACCATAGCCCATTTCATTAATCAGCTTCTCGTAATCCATTACATTGCGTTATTGAAGCTGTAGAGTGTTTTCGTTGGTACTTTACCTTATTATGCATGATGGGGATGGATGCGATGCTCACTTGGTGTATATTGTATTGTAATATTAAAGCACTGTGTGAGTACACGTTGAAACATAAAGCAGTTGATGTGCTTCTGCTTATTGAGAAGTGTGTGTGTGTTGTAGTGTAAAATAGAAGGTATGTCTCAGGTAGTTTAAAAGACATAGGTATAGATGTGAATGTGTGTGTTAAATCCAAGTGTCTGCCGCCTCTGAGGCAATGTACTGCAATGTAATGTAATTCAAAGCTGATTTTATGTTTTCTCAACTCTTAAGTCGAGAACAGTAGAGTTAGTACAGTTCTGGTTCTTGTCCGTCGTTTGAGTGCATCTCTGCCAGCATAAAATATTTTCATTCTGAGCCCATCTTCCAAGCCAACACCATCGGAGTATTTTTATTCTGTTGCACCTTTGTCAAAAACCATAGAGTATTTAATTATTATTTACTCTTACACATCACATTTAAATACAATATATATCTAGAGTCTTATATTAACATTACATTGAGTTGTGAATGCTCATTGACATTGTCTGCATTGAGCATTGTTTATTCTTGACTGTGCATTAAGGAAGAATACATTGTCTCCATGGCAAAAAAGCTACAATTATTTTTAGTAATCCGATCTGTACATACTACGTACAGTTGTAAGCGTTGTTGTTGTTGAATGCTAATAAAAAGCTCGGTGTGAGAGTTTTTTCTCTTTGGTATTTTTATTTGCTCATTGACATTGATGCATATAAAAATAATATGTGCTCATTGAACAATCTGATGAAGAGAACATTTGCTGGGATAAGAGAATATACCGTAAGTACTCATTTGATAATTGAAAGCTTGTGTGAGTTTTTTTGTTCAGTTGACTTGTGGCTGTAGAGTGCTCCGTGTACTTTGTAGACATTGTGCTGCTGTGAAATAGAATATGTGTTATAATAATTTAACTCTTGAGAAAAGCAAGGAAATTAACATTTCTTCATCCGTTCGATTAATCAAACTAAAGTAATAATAAAATAAAATAAAATAAAATAAAAGCAAGCAAGAACTACACTAAAGTTGCATTGATATCGTGCACGTCTTTTCTACAAGAATTTCTACAGTGTCTCAAGTGTTTCCATACATACGTAGTAGTGCCCTCCTAACTCAAACTCTTCTTGACGATTATTGTAACTAAAGATGGGCTGGTGCAGTCTCGAAGTGACTACAAGAAATACATTATGAGACATCGTGGTGGTCGTGTGTAGGCAAACTGCATGTACATATATATGACCAAGAACATAATAATGCATACTTGAACATAATACTTTGTTATTGTTCAAGTTGTTCAAGTCGGAAGAAGATACACACAGATAAAGCTTTTAATAACCTAACAACAGTGCACTGTGGAGTTATTCGAATGTCTCACACAAGAATTTCTGCAGGCATCCGATATTTCTCTACCTTAACTACATTTGTGTGTTCCTTCTGATTATAAACTCAAAAGTTTCTTGTGAACTTTACTCAAGAACACTAAACTGAACCAGTTGTTTTTCTCTCTCTCTCTCCAAGTACCATATGCAAATTATTTATAAGTCTCTACAACAGTCTCATGGTTCATTCGTGTGCACATACCTACATACTATCACCTATACTAGTATATAATATGTATTATTAGTAGTACTATAACAATAAGACATTCAACAACAAAAATTGTGCAAATATATGCCTCTATACAAGAGTGTAATATAAAATCAACAGGTGGAAACATACATGTAGAATTGTGTATTTGCACGAATACAAAATATTCAAAGTATTATTTGAAACACTTGTCTAGCTTTGAAACGTACACTGTAAATCGTCGTTGTACTTGAATACATACATTACATAGTAAATGTGTATGCAGTGTGTGATCTGAGCCGAATATACATACACTTTACTACATAGTAGAAGTATGTAGTTTAGTACTTGGTTTTGTTGTAACTGCCTAGTGGTTCTTTCAGCTCTGATTGAGATATCATAGAGAGCAAAACAATACAGGAATTACGCAACTGATAACATAAATACTGTACTCAGCTCTATTAGCGCGACCACGGACTTTGATAAGTACGACTTAAATTCAGATCTTTGTTGCTGATAAAGCCATAGGAATAAAACACAAGGAATCCCGTGAAATCTTATGTATAATATATACGTGTGTGTGTGGTGCTCTGCCTGTTCTGATGGATGCAATGTAAATTCATACAAATACAACAGGGGCACACACTGCAAAAAATTTACATGCAAAACTTTGTATTAGTGTATGTAGTACGTATTGAATAGTGCAGTTAGTAGCTTACTTACATAATACAATACAATAATACACAATTATTATTTAGCTGAGCATCGCAGCTCCTACAAATACAACAAGGCAAGGTGGACTAGTTCTCTCTGTGTGTTTTCTGATTTGAATCAACAAAACAAGTTAAATTGCCAATACAGACAATAATAGTAATAATATTTGGTGTAAGTACTATTTACAGCTGGAGTTGTTTTACTACACTCAATGTATAGTAGTAATAAATATAGGTACTACATGCATGCATGAATTGTTACATGTACATCGTAGTAGTACTACATTTGTAAGTGTAAGGACTGTATTATACAGAATAATAGTCGAAGAATGCCAAGAAGTTTGTAAATGAAAAAGATTTGAACTAAAACAATACGAGAGTTATTGACTTGATGGATTCGATTGGTTTGATGTGAACTTGAAATGATTGTTGTGAGTTTTGAGTTGGATGGTTAAACTGGAGTAATCAGTAATTGGGAATGAATCGAATTCCTTGAAGCATTCAAATCGATTGTCAATTCAATGTGTGATGTGTCTGACTGACTGTGTGTACACATCTGATTGACATCTTAACTAGAAACTACCTTTTGTTTTTCCATGCTCGAATTTACCGAGAGTTTTGTGTATGTGCGGAAGTTAGTCCTTAATTACTTGTATTATTCAATCACACACACACATATATAAATATATAATAATAATATTACATTAACTCAAATCAGACATTGTTATTTATCAACTAATTCTATAAGGAGTATGCATATATGTATTAACACTACATTCAGTAATCACCAATAAATAAGGGCTATAAGTAAAGCGTTAATCGTTCATTAAAAATTCATTATCAATTCCACCTGGGAGTGATATATGAAATAAATAAATGCACGTTTTTGTGCTGCTATCATTCATAGAGACAGTATTTGCAACAAACGTTTGCTTAGCCAGAGAACTTGAATGTACTTGCTGTGAAGTGAACAAACACCTTTCAAGCTCTTCGAATTGAAACAAAGAAACTTTGTGTACAAGCAATTCAAGGGAATTTAGTGAACTAGGACGTTAGTTTGACAATGAATTGGCTATTCATGATTAGCTTCAGTTTTTGGATATGGAGATCTTCGAATTGCGTAACAAAAGGTTCGCCTTCATTCGACCGATTGTTGTGAGAAGGAAACAGCAGATTCAAATCACAAACCCTAAAAGGTAATCTTCTATAAAATCATGTTTCTTTATTAAATAACAGATGAATTTATAATCATCATTTCAAGCAATGTTGGAACCCCATTTCAGAATAATAATAATAATAATAATAATAAAATAAAAAATGTGACACAAGTAGAATTTCCTTGCACTTCATTTCAGTAACAGTACTATAGTTGAAATTTTTTTGGGGATTACGCAATGAGTAAAATTGAGAGTGAATTTATTGGTGAAGTTAATGTTGATATGGTGAATTACGGAGTTGCGAATTGTGATGCTAACTTATACTTTTATTTTACTGGTTGAAAGAAGGACGTAGAAGGAAGACATGCCGAGTAGCACAAGTACACTACCATTATCATTTTATCATTTTGTAACCCCAAAGTTGTTTCTTTATTTATGCGATCCAGCTGAATGCTTTCACATGGAAAACCGTTAGTTTGACGCTGAAAGTCAAGGGTGTGGTTAGTGTGAAGCTAATCCTTAACTGCCTAGCATATAATTTATTTATTATTGATAGCGCTCTTCGTTTTGCAATCCGATAAAGTTCACTGGTTCCTTTGGCTATACAGATACAAGCCATCTTTACGCTTTTCTTTGTGAAATTCTTGTGACGTGAGGATATTTTGACTCGACGACACAAGTTTACACGCAAAAGTGTCTTTTCCACTCTTTTCCGCTCCATTGTGTTCATTTCCACTACTTACTCCTTGTTCTTGTTCTTGTCAATTTCTTCGTTTAAGGAATCTGTTCAAAGTTCATACTTTAGTCTCAACTTCAAACATTTTCTCATCATCGCCGTGCTAAATTCAATTTCAATTGCTCAATGCTAGCAATGTAGTTCCGGGTGTCATTTGCAATGCATATCTCCATTGTTTACGCGTACATTACCGTTCTAAGTCGTTTAGGTACCTACCTACCTACCTATCTTCTATTTTGAACGGCAAGTCAATCCAAGATTGTTTACTATGGTCAAAATGCAATGCAATGAATCACACAAGTTTCCTACACTACAGCAACAGCTAGACACATTTACACTTTTGAGATTTCTCTGTGCAGCTGCAATATAAAAATAATAATAATAATAAGGGCATAGATTTGTCTTCACTATATAATAAGTCGATCAATAACATACATACTTATATACACTCTATGTAAATGACAGTCAATATATTGTAAATTTCAGTTGATAATTTTATTGACAGTAGTGTATATTATGTAGATGTACTATGGAGGATTATTTATACGAGACTACCTAGTTAGGTGTTTTGTTTTCCGCGTTAAGAATTACAGACATGGGTTTGTAAATCGTAGCACATAAAGTTATTCTATGGCTGTGAAGCTGTGTGGCACATATTGGAATACAAAGTATGTAGGTATGTCATGTCACTTATTATTGATGACATTTTATTATTCTCGTATTGCAGTTTGCATAATGTATTGTAGTGTAAGAAAAAGAAATGATGATAATATAACACAAAGGTTGTTTATTTTGATAGCGATGTGTTTTTTGTGCATGGGTGCCCTATATATTGTTAGTGTTAGTGATATGTTGCATAATGGCAGGAGTTGATTAGATGTGTAGGGTACATGTACACAGAGAAAAGTAAATTGTTGCATTGCTCATCACTCTGTTACCTACATGGTTGCTTTGATGAATATGGCGTGTGCTAATGGGCTGTCTGATGGAAATCTCCTAGTGCATTTTCAAATGAAATGTTAATTATGCATGTTTTGTCGTGAGAGCTGTGTTCGCGGAGAGCAGATGTTAGTCTGGGTGGGAGTTCTGATGTCAAATGATCAAGTTTTGTCGTTTCCTTTGCCTTAAATGTTTTTTCTACAGTGAATCTTTGACACGTAACGGAGCTATACGGCTTTGGACAACTTACCAATGAGATTCCTATGTCAGAGTAGTGGAGTAATATTAAATAGGATACACATACATGTTAAAATGTTAAACAATAACAATATTATTATAACATCCATGTATATACATAATATGTGCAAAGCATTATATAGCATAATAATATGCAAAGCTATGTACAAGATCTTGGGTAACAAACAACGATTTACAATTTCCTACCCAATCTTGGCCCACATGAACAAGTAGGTGCTGTTATTCTAGTCATATGCAAATTATGGAGAAATATCTTTTCATTAAAAAATCATTTACTTAACTGCTAAAATGAGTTTTAGTGTGACGCTCCTAATTTATTTATTCTTATTCTTATGCATGTGTTATGCTACAGATCTTTTGTATACATACCTTGGTTTTAAAACCACTGTTCGTGTACTGAAGCGTACATAGGTATGTATGATACAGTAGGCTAATGCATTTGTATGGGATTATCCATCATGTATGTAAATTGATTCTATCACCACTTCCTTTGTATGTATGGGGCATTATTATCGCCATGTAGCATTAAGGATAAGAAATAATATTGCGTAAAGATATTTAAGTCAATGTTCACGCAAGTCTTGAAAATGGTAGGTATTATAAGTAGCCCTAACTACACGAATACAAAAAGTGGTAATTAATAGCTGTCTATTGGATCTAGTCTAGCCATATATTATGTGTGTGCGATACTGACAAATATTTGGCTATTCTTGCAGTATTCTTTCTATGAAAACGTTTCTCCTATTCATTAACACAATAAGTAATTCTCGCCATGGGATACATTGACTGCATAGCGGTTTTTACTTTGTTAATGAATGGAAAAAGACTATAATGATGAAGTACAAAATGTTCTGTAATCTCTTCCAAACGGATTTGAGTGTTCTTAGCTAAGTACTTAATACTGTGTTAAATTATTTCAACGTGATACAGATGATATAGAAAAAAATTCTTTAATCTCTGCTTGAATGCATTCAGAATTTGAGAAGGTGCTGTTCATATCGCCACTTCTAGTAGTTGTTAGTACAAGAACTATTTTAAACCCTATGCTTGTAATATACAAGTAAAATGATACAAATGCTCCTTGTATGAAAATAGTTTTGTAGAATGTTCAATAAGAACTGTAGTCGTATGGATGGATGTACGTAGTATATGTAAGTTGTTGGACTGATAGGATTAATTTGATAGTAATAAATAGAGCCTTGGCCGTTAGTGGAGTTGAAATTGATACTCTGAATGAAAAATGATAATTCCTGACTGAAAGTATATAAATGCTCGACGGAAACACGTCTTAATGCTGCACTCTGTACTTAAGAAAGTAGGAGTTAGTTGTTACATTACATACTGTATCAATCTTTGTACTTTGTGTTGTACATAAGGTACATAGCACAAAAGGCATATACTTACTTGTAGGCAAAGAGCCAGTGAAGTCCCTTACTACAGTATAGTGTAGTACATAGTAAGTATAATGTAGGACTACAGTGTTTTATTGTGATATCTGGGATTGAATGTAAAGTAGCAATTGTGAATTGTGGGGGTTAGATAGCCGTGGAATGATCATTACTTGCCTGGCAGTGCATAAGATTTTTAACTCTACAACAAGCCTTTTCAAGCTACAGTTTCACCACGAGCGATGTAATCTTAATGTGCAACACAGACTTACAATTAGAGAAGCCTAATATCCGCAGACAAACTGCACAACACTCATGGATTGACTCTTACAAAGTATTTACAACGCTCTCGACTTGAGAACTGAGAAAAATCTTAATAAACAACCAACAAACATGCGATTTATTCACCATCGTCTTTCTTATGGGGCAAAAGCAAAATAATGTGCAGAAGTAATGCAAGCACATTACTATTACGCACCCTCAAACTCAATTTTCATTTTTTTCAAGTCAAACTCAACTACGTAGAGTATAGGACTGTAGTATTGGGTGGTTGCAGATTGGTTGATGTTGATGGTGCATAATGTATGTGTTGTGGCAGTGAGTCTGTGTTGGGATTGAAGAAAAGGAAGAAGAGTATAGCACGACCGTTATGTTAGCTAACTGAAAGTGGTTTGGTTTAGTTTGATTTTTGGCGTATGTGTGTATTATGTATTGTAATCGCCTAAAATTTCGTCTTGTATAAGGCTATCCGTAATAATGTTGTGTTGCACGTTACACAATCCTGTATGTGATGTTATGCAATTGCAAGGTACATAATATGCGTGTTATTGAGTATCAAGTTTGTGACGTGGGGTGATTTAGACTCTGGCGCATTAGCTTTACTCAGTTCGGTTAGTTATGACTACATGATTTCATCTTTTGGGAAGCAAATCCGCTTAGAGCAAAAAATTGCAGTTTTTGACAGTTCCAACGGTTGTCTGGGCCTGTACAACAACTATCCACGGCATTAACAACAAATCCTCGTTTCACGGAAAAGCATTGCAAATATTATTGTATACTTAATATTGTAGCCATCCAAGAGGGAAATGAAATTTGTCTCGATCTTCATCATAATATTATTTACAAGTCTTTAACGATAGCACTAATGGAGAATCGAACCATTTCTCCCATGCAAAATCATCTTTTCCTATAAAAACATGACAGAATCAACTCATGGCTTCACCCAAACCCTAATAACGCCTATTAAACAATGGGGGAGAAATTTAACACTAACATTGCATACACAAACAACCTTCTATAAAATTATTTCTTCCCCACTCTCTTGTTTGTTTAGCTACAATTAGCAACAAGACCCGTTTCTGTATTCTCTAACAATATTATTAGCAATATGAATAATAAATATCTTTATAATTTGTATCATGCTGTGCTGGCTGAGGGATTGACGTAGTGGATGACTGTCCTATAATTTGTATACGGCATACGGATGTGTATAAACCTAATGTTATACAATTTATTTTATTTCTAATGAGCAGTATCAGTATCATTCTGTAAATCATGCTATACTTACTTAAAGTAGATAGGTACTTACTTAAATACATCTGTTGTGTATAAAGGTAAATGCATAATATTCTATTGGTAGGTATAAACATTTATACAATATACACCTAAGGTAAAAGGGATGGTAGATTACTCTGTTTCCTTCTATGCCACATAAGTTGAGTATGTACACTAAGAAATATTTTGAGTGAGTTTATATAGGTAGACTTTAGACTAGAATAAGAATAATAATGTAATCTCTTATTCTCGATGAAGACGTCAACAGAACAACGTTGACGTTCCCAACTCAAGTAATTACCTGCGTTTGTTGTTTTGCAGCAAATGTTTCTTTTCATGACATCCATTACAAGAATATTTGCATTTATTTGAGTCTTTTGCATCTGCCTGAATACTCAAACCTCTACTCTACTAGACTGTAGTACATTCACGTGAATAGTTGAAAGAGTTGACCCTCACCCTGTGTTTTACCTCAGAGTACCTTCCTATCCTATATAGCTCTTATTTCTACCTTTACCTATAGTACCTACAGTATAACTGTTACGTGCAGAACTGCATGACATAACAAAACACAAACCACACAAACCAAGGCATGTGGATTTTAATAATCAAATGGAGAACATAAAGAACAATGGTGTAGTTGAAAAAGTCATCGAATGGCTGTGAGAGAAAACAAAGCTGTGGATGAAATTAATAGTTGAGTCGTTGGAACACAACCATAGATTTGCCATTAGCAAAGGAAAAGCCACATTATGACATTACAATCCACCACAACAAGACAAACAAACAAAACCACAAGATAATCTAATAACTTTAATGTTTTGATACATTTAGTTGCCATTTTCTACTTAATACACACTACAACACACCGACAACACACTAAAGCAATGTGTATTCTGTCCACGTATAATGCACGCCTCATCATCCCCTCCATGCAATGCACTGCACCTTCTCTCAACTTTACTTTGACGACTCGCTTTGTTTTTCTGCGTGCATTTTCCTGCACCAAACTCATGCAGCAGACTTATTGTTAGTGAAATGATGATGAGTTTTCTTTCGTCGTGGAATTCGACGACGACGAGCCTATGAGGTCGAAAAACGAGTCTTGTTTTGTCTCATGATCAAACGAGGAGGTTAGAGTCTTCCACCAAGCCTTTAAATGTGCAAAGTACCGATAGCATCCAGGATAGCACTTTGATTTATTTCTCATTAACACCCGCAAGACGCTAAATCATTCAAATCGCTATACACACTTCTGGCACAACCAAACACATTTATTTCTCAACTAAACTCACCATATTATATCTGTAGCAGCAGTTATAGCTTTTAAACATTTGTTATTACTCACCCATTGCTCAACTTTATTATTCCGACGACTCCAGTCAAGCTGTATAACCATTTTCATTTTTTCTTTAATTGTGTCTGTCTTGAGAATTCAAAATATCCTAAACTGTTTCTGTTGAGCAGACGTCAGAATTAATGAAAACAATGAATAGCAAATTTTAATATCATATTATGTAGCCTATCTATTTACTCATTACTACATTGTAACAGTCCTGACACATTCTATTAAAATCCTGTTCAAAAAAACTTGCAGAATTCTCACATTCAATCTTATGTGCTACTATTATTTACATAATTTCTAATTTAATTACACGCAAGTTTAAGTATTCTAGTTTAAAACCTTTGCGGATATTAGCTTGTAAATTAATGAAATAAAAATGCAAAACGCTGCATGTGAATATACATAGGTATTTAATATAATAATTTTATAAGCATGATTTGAGTATATTTAAAAAATGTGTGTGACGCTACATCAATAAAATTTCATGTTAATATAGCTAGGTATAAACGAATCACAATAATAATATTTGTTTAATGTTTGTGGATTAGTTAAATATTTACACTTTCTCTGTTCATACATACAAGGAAAAGAAAATAGTACCAGAAAATACAGGACGGCAAAAGGATTGCTATTTATCACTGCATGCAGATTCGATTTACAGCTAGTAAGGATATTTAAAACGTATACAAAGTGTACATAAGGAGTAAGTATTAATAATGTGACACACGTTTTTCAAGATTCCTGGTTGGTTGTTTATGATGATACATTTGATGAGTTAGAATGTTATGTTGCACATGCCACACTCAAAGTTAGTTAACGAAAACTGTGTGGAGAAGGCTACACAGAGCCGTGTCTTTATGATTAGATAATTACTAAATAAATGTATTCCATAACTTATTAAATAATACGGTACTGTCATCCATCAGCCCTCAATTGCTTAGATAATCTCTAGCTAATGTATAGGGATCCCTACGTGCGCTCCTCAACATGCTCTTCTGCTAATTCCTAACAGTTATCATTATCATCATACGATTTCCTTTCAAAATATTTGTATAATCATCTTATCGTTCTTCTTACTTAGCCTTTCCTCGTGAACACATGAACTTTGTAGCATGAAATTATGTAACACAGGAAAAATGGACACGACAAAGCAAGTTGTAGGGATGAACATTATGTAAATGATATGATGGCCACTACTATAACATAACACCCAAGTCACAAACTGCGCTCAAATGCTCAATTTGAACATTTCCACATTACACACATTACACTTAAAACTAAAACACGCACATACGACACATCACCAATTAATAATATTATGTACAGAAAATGAAGATGAGTTGAACTATCGCAGGACTACATAGATACATTGCAATTCAACTAAACGATTCCTGTAATTGCATAATTGCCAGTCTAATTGTGCCATTACGTGTTTCTATGCAATAAGCTGGATACGAGATACAATGTGACATGTTATGTATAGTTGTGTGCATTGTAACTTGTAGAAAGTTGCTTGAGAATAGCCACATAGATATTAACATCAAATAATAACAATATTAATCCTTTTTGTATCATGCAAAGTAATCAAAATCCTAATAATCATAGTCCAAAATCGTAATCCTTGTATGTGTGTGTATAACTAATATTCTCTCGCTCCAATTTTCTCCGAATCGCTCTGTACCCTTTGGGCACATAACTTTATTATCACTACACACAAATGCATGGGGACTTCAATCTCTCTCTCTCTACACGCGCAGGCACGGATTCAAAATATTATTATTATCTATATCTTTAATCTGTAATATTATATTATGCTATAGAGTACAGCCTACATGTAGAAGTTCACGAATACATTTACAGTGCTGTGTACGTTTTAGTTATGATAAAAATAATATTGTTTACTGGTTCTCCTCAGTGATAACATGTGCATGTATTAATGCATTTATGTAGAGATAATTCATTTTTATCTTGATGAGAATTTTAAGCAGAGATCGTACATAGAACTAAATGAATTAAGAATATTAAGAAACCTAATGGAATTACAAAGCGTTAATAATTCTTGTGAGAAACACGAGCGCTCTGCTGTACCTAATTGTATTTATTTATTTATTTTACTTTTTTGGCGTGACTTGTGTACATTACGTTCTATTGCTGTAACAACACAACACTCTTCCTTTCAGTGCAGTGTGGAGAGTTAACTTTCGATTATTGTGGTTTAACCAAGAAGCTTGAGATTGTACACTAGGTATACATATAACTGGGATTTTATTTGCTTAAATCAAACAAATACTAACAACATTATTTGCTCTTGTGCATCGCTGAATGAATTACATGCATGAAAGATTTTCGAGAGGTGAGCTAAATGTTAAAATTCACAATTGGATGCAATTAATCATTCTGCGGCCTTTGTGATGTGACTAAATGCCGAACTTACTTTTTCTAACGTTCCGATTGTCATAAGTATTAAAGTATATCTACGCGTGTGTATGTACGTAAAATATTCTTGGCCATAATAATTTAACCTTAGATGTTAGAGTGAAATAGCTATTAGCATACATTAGTGTTGGGAGGCTTAGAATACTTTCTCGTGTTGGTAATGGTGTATAAAATTTTTATTCAAAAATTGTGCATGTGTTCCAGCAGTTTGATTTAAACTGACCTAGTGCCATTGTTTTCGCAATGTCTTGTGATTTTTTAAACTTGGCATTTCAATTCTTATCAATATTCGTCTGAGAATGGTTTATTATCGATTTCATACTACGTTGTCTCTGAAACGATGCCATAATTATCTTGTGCTTCTATACCTAATCTTGTGGTGTATTACATCTTTGCATGTAGGTATAATAGAGATATTTTTACAATTTTTCACATGTATGTGTGCGTATAATGTTCCCTATGCATAATAAACACGTATACCACCACCTGCACTATTACGGGCACAAGTTGCTTTCTGTTGTTGTGTAGAACTAATCAATCCAAGTGTAAAAGAACCATTAAAATGTTACGCTGTGTGCTCAATGTGATCTTTTGTGGTGGCAGTACACATTGTGAATGAGTGTGGTGGATATCTAAATAGAAGCTGTTTAAATTGAGGTTATGTAAACCAACACTCTTTGTTTTAATTTCCATTATTCATTTCCATATTATATTGTATCGACATTTATAAATAATGCAACACGTGAATAATTGTCAATTAAGTAAATAATTCGACAAACATTACAAATACGTCTTGGCCTGCTTTCAATTACAGAAACCTGATTGTCATAAGTCATATAGGTATACAGCCACCCTGATTTGTTGTGTGTTATTGCTCTCCATTTAAATTCTGTGTGTTATAATGTGTGACTATTATTGTTCTGTCCTTTAATTCACATGCTTGCAATTTGTTGTGTTGATAATTGTAACTTGTAATGTATAACCTTGTGGTTGATTTTAATAGCAGCTCTAGGTTCATGCATGTACGGATATAATATTTCAAATTATTTATTTATGATTAAATGAAAGTGATACTAATATTCAACACTCAGGCGGTTGGTGTTTTAGCACTCTATTATTCTTATCACTTATTACTTCATAATTAAGCTAATCATGTTTTCGTGAGAAGTTATAAAATAGGCAAATAGGAAAAAATTATTAAGTAATAGTAAGAGAATTTTTCCAATTCATTTATGAACGTATTTTCCATTCCTGCTTTACTATGGTCAAGCAAAGCAAAGTCCACGTCGAGGACAAATTAATCGTTCAAATCGAGTGAATATATGTTTCTCGTTCATTTCCTCTAAAGATTTTCAGTTATTCTGCATGAAAAGTTTCTCTGTCTATGTAATATGTACAATGTCAACATGCTGTATTATATCTAATTAACTGACACTGAAAAATTCATTTAAAAATTAGTTTCTGCCTTTTGTGTACGACCCTGCGTGGAGTTTTTCTTTTGAATAGTTGAGACTTGAGAGGGAAGTAGATTTGTAGATCTGTGCTTCTAATTCATTTATATCCACAACACACTCCGCTCTTTGTTTACGTATATCATTCATTCGAGGATATGATAAAAGGTTACGTAATGATTATAATACCGTTGAGGTGCTACGATATCATTATACAACACGTGTGAGTGAGAATGTCAACAGCCAATTTAAACAGAGTGATTGTTCAGAATAAGATAAGTTGCATATTTTATAACGTATAACATAAGTTGTACTGAGAAATATCGTGCATAAGAATTACTTATTATTTTCACGTACACCCAGTATAGTGTAGCTGGATGTTAGTGATACAAAACAGGTAATTAAATGTGAACACTACAGCAAAATTATTTAAGATTGACTTTAAATGAAATAAATGTAATTGGTTGAAATTGGAGTGGATGTAAGTCCGTTTGATTTCTTAAGGTAATGTTTAATGTACATTTACTAATTAATTATTTAGTGTAGCATTAGAGGTATTTAAGTTTAATTACGTAATGGCATGAGATTTCCTGCTGATGCGAGATCGTTGTCATTGATGTTCTGTGAAAAATGAAGGGCAAGCTGAGCAAAAGTGTATACATGTGTGTTTAAACAGAGAGTAGAGGGAAAACCTGACTCGCTTTTATGTAAATCACACGGCCTAGCTCTTGTAGACACATAATTACATTTGGAGACACAGGTAATAAATAAATGGGTTGTGTAGTAAAGGAGTAACCACCACATCACCATATTTTATCCACCGCGATTAATTATTTTCAGTCTTACACATTTATAAATTAAACTAACGTGTCTGGTTAAGTATTAAGCATCCAGAGAGACACATTATGAGGATTTGACTAGAATTCTGTGTGAAATTTCGTGTGTCATTCTGTGTACATTTCCTTAATAGTGCGATAAATTGTAGTTTTAAGTACCGCTAGCTACATTCGTATTTCTTTTGAAGCCAGCTCCACAGGACACAGATGCCTGGTTATGCTCAGTTTGTCTGAAAAAATATAAATTGCCAGAAGATTACAAAGGGAGACATCTCAGTAAAAGAAAAGGTGTTACAATTAGCAGTGTGCGAGTTAAACACACTGTTTGTTATTTACTTTTAATGTACTAATAAGGCACGTCTTTCGGATGAGCGAATGACAAAGCTGTTTGTGTAGTGTGGCATGGTGTGTTATGTTCTGTGTGTTCAAGTTGTGATTTGAATAGAAAATGAATCTCAAACGCTCCATCTCCCACCAATCCTTTACATCTTTCTGTGTATTGTGCCTATATGTATTTCTACTCATTATAATTGTACACATTTCATGTCTTATTACAAATACACATACACATACAGAAATGTACATGCAACTCTGTGTAAAACCTGTAGATAGAACAACAAACCATAATGTTCATATTATGTATAACTGTCCAACTTTTTTAATATACACTTTGTACACAGTAAGTAACCCCATAGACTCAAAGGGAATATATTTGAGTGCACTGTAATAAAGTGCTACGTTGCACGACAATATAACAAAGTGCAAGAAATAACGATCCGAAAGTTCAGCGTCACAAGAATTCACTTTTGCCTGAAAAAGGAGAATTACGTGTAGGAGTACATGACAGTATGAGCAGGAGAGAAGTACGTGACTACAACAATTCTACGTGCGAAGAAGTCTCCTCTGAATTCTGAAGACGCTCTACTTGATTTGTCTCATGATGTTCTAATCTAAAAACAAGATTATCCCACAGCTTAATATTTAAGCTGAAATAGTAGTAGCAGTCCCAGACTGTGTACTTGTAATGCTGATACTAATAGTGTGGTATAGATGAGGTTGGTGAAGCAGTCTCGTAGATCACTTCTTCAAGTTGTTTTGTTCGTTCCGATTCTTTATTTCAAGGCAGGGACATCACACGAAGCAAACGTGTGGCACTGGCACTCACTTCGTGTAAAGAAATAAACAATAGTAGCACAAAAGCCGTTTAGCAGCTCTCCTGCTTTAAATCCTCACACTTAAAATACCTAAAGTACAAACTTTAATTTTTTGTTAGTTTATACATAGGTAGAGGTATGATACCTATACCTAAGTATGTAGGTAGGTGTAGTGTAATAATATTTGTGATTAGCTACTCCTAAACTCTTCTAAAGTAAATAATCCTATTGTGATATTAATTTCTTTCGTGTAGCTTTCCGGATCTTACTAAAAATGAACGTTGACATAATCTGACCTAAATTTCATACAAGATTATAGAGTAGTAGTCTCTTTAGGCTTTCCATTAATTAATTGCTTATAGAGAAACTTTTGGAGTTTGACCCATCATGACACGACACATGAGACGAAATTAACTACACTAAGACTTTAAAGTGACATGTGACATCAGCACTCAGCATGAACATTCAAATCACTAATCTCAAGACAAATTAGCAAAATTATGAGAACGTGCACTTCAAATCACAAGCATTCATTTCCTATGCATCTGTACTACTAGCAATTCCACTCTGATTTGATATCAATACTCTTTCATGTAATTCTCAACAACATAAACACTATTATATACCTACCTAATGTATTTGTGTTGTACCTATTGTATTTGTATAATGTATATATATATATACCTTTACATTTTAAACTGTATTCCCTTACCGTAATGACTGTATGTAAACAATTGTTTGTACCTATGCTGTGTGTAATAATATTACTGTACATCACTAGTAATAGCAGAGAAGGTAATTTTGAGAGCATAGCAAAACAAAGGAAGCATAAAGGATGAAACAGGAGGACTCGAGAGAGCCTCATCTGTTGCCTGTTGTCGTCAAGCCAATTTTAGTAAAAAGTTAAACCACGCCATTTCACGTTGTGCCACACAGCAGAGCTCTGTAAGACCTGACCACAGAAGGAAATATGGAGATAGATGTAACTCCTATTTTGTCACATGCCATAGCGCATAGCTGTCTCAGCTAACAACAAGGAAGCTCCTTTTACATATTATCTCTCTCTCACCTAGCATTTCTATTGTCTGTACAATATATATTTGTATTTACTGTACGAAATGAAAGGGAAGACCTAGCAAAACTTTACTGGTGCTCTTCATACTAACTTACACTCATACAGTACCAAGTACCTACAATAAAATTCAATTTAATATTTTACTTTCCTCCCTGTGTATTAAACAAAATCTTTTGACACATAGCTACCTTATATTATACCTACAAAAATTATAGTCTTGATATTATTATTTCGCTTGGATTAGGAATTATTTATATACACAGTGGTGTACGTATAACTATAAAATCGTTAATATCCACACAGATTCAATTTACATACAAACACTGTGTGATTATGTGCGTATAGTTTAATAGGGGTATACTTAAGTATGTTAATATATTATGCACACCTATACAGTACAGTAGGATTACAAAGTACCTAATCATTTCCATAATCCCTTCACAATGCCAGTTCCACAATGTAATCAATGTGCAAAAGTCCTACGTACGTTTACCGTACATTCGTGTATAATGTAGAAGGACCTGAGAGAGGTATATATGTCGTGTGTACCTACCAGAAACTATAACTACTTGAGAATGTTGTCTACTTTGCACTTTGTGCTTTGATTTAATGTTATTGTGATATGATAGTAGTGTATGTGAGTGTGAGTGGAGTACAGAGTGTCATAGTCATCATCCGTTTCATTGTTAGGATGGAGGTACAGAGTGGAGATAGAGATATAAATACTATTAAGACGTCTGCTGCGTTATTTATCAAGCATTTTCCTATTTAGACGGCAGAGTGTTGTGTGTGTGATGTGATATATGGGAAACAAAGTCTGATTTAAATTGCAATGAAAGAAAGCGGCTTAATATAAACCTCGCACTGTTTATAGGAGTATGACATCCCACTCATCATCCCATCAAGCGATAAGAGAATCCCACAGAGAAAAGAATCAATGACCTGTATATTGTATTTGTATTTTGTAACTGATTTCTATGTGAATCTACTACTACTACTTTTATAGCTGATATACAATCTATTAACAAAGATTTATACATGCATTTCTAAGATGAGGTTCGCATTGTGAATTGTGTGAAGAGGCGACACGAACGCATACATGAAGATACATACAGAACATTTTGGCTAGGTATTTATATAAGTCGTACATTAGGTACATGTATTTACGTTCAAGTGAATTTCTTTTAGATTTAATTCTAATTAGCTAATTCTTGTCCTTTTGTTCGTCCCTCTATTTATGTTCTTGCATTACGTCTTGGGTCTGAAGTTTGATTTTGTTTATAAAAACAAGAGTTACAGGTTTTGTCTTACAGTTATAAACTGTAAGAGCATATTACGCATTGATGGTCCAAAATTGTAATTGGGTAGAAGGAATTTATAAGGGAGGAATACAGAACTAATCAAGGATTGGCAGTTTACTGTGCTCATTGAATCATGTTAGTACGTTGTGTGATTTATGGCGAATGAAAGCGGAGGTTTTTACAGCTTTCTATATTCATAACCATAATATTCAGTCGCTGCTTGTAAATGTCCTCTTCGTTATTAGTAGTGGTCTAGGATGACATTATTTTAATCGTGTAGTGCTACAATGCTTGGTTTTGTAGTTAGTTTGAATTGTTTAATATTTTACAAAGGTACACTATGCCCTTTGGGCAGGCTGGAGTGCGAAATTTCACAGTCGAAATGATTCTGCTGGGTACTTGAGTGATATCATTAGCATTAATAGCTATACGGTAGTGCTATCACATCCCGTTTAATTATACAACTGTTGTTCACAATGATAATAACTCAAGTGCGTATTAAATGAAGGTTAGAGTACCCTGAAGCGTGTCAAAGGACAAGATGAGATTTGAAAAACAATATGAGTATATAAGTGGGTGCAGAAAAATTTGTATGTTATGGTAAGGTATAAAAATGTTTTTTACAGAGACAATTTAAAAATACTAAAATGTAATAAGGTGATTTTTTATGCAATTAAGACTCAATTGAAAAATTTCCTATACTACTGTAGAATTAATAGCTAATAAAGTAAATCGAAAAGGGTCGCTTAAACGCTGGGATTTTATCCTCTGCAAAAGTTTAGCTCCGCTTTCTTTTCCTGAATACTATTGTCTGTGTTACATATATACACAAATACTGTAAGCAATGTACATGATTTTAAATTGATTATAGTACAACTATCTTTGCTACTGAATGCAAATCATGCGATCAAATCTTTGTAAATTGTATTTAGTATTCAAGAAACGCCTCAGTGCTTTTAACTATTAGGCTGAAGGTGTAAAATTAATTTTTAACTCGAACAAATTGAGTGCAGTCAGAGAAGTAATTGTTAATACATTTTTAAATCACTTATTACAAGTAATGATCCTTCTACATCCTATAGCTGATAGGTAATTTGCAATTGGTAGTAGGTGCTAATGTCCCATCCCAAATGCTATCAAATGTTAAATCTTTAACTTGCATGACAAATTGGATCGTAAAATTAGCATCCGGCTTTAGAAGTCATTTGATGCATAGATGACTCCATGGCATTTAAGTCAAATGCAATTGAAATACCGTGATATTTTGGTGTCTAATTCACTACAGTTATACTTCACAAATCTCAACATATCTACATGCATGTCAATTCATATACAAAGCCATAAAACATTCTACAATATTATTAGTGCAACACTCGTTAATTTTTTGAAGAGTTTTATATATAACAGTATAACAATATTTTAAAATTAGAATTTTAAATGAAAAAATTTGTAAAACAAAAAATTGGATGAATTGATGCAAATATTTGAACAGTAATAGCAACGTGCTAATTGCATTTTTATTTCTCCCTACCCGTAAATTTTTCAAGCTTTTGTGTTTAGTAAATATTATTTATATTTAGAAGTTTAGCTTTAGGGAACTAAGTACTGTATTTGAAATAACTGTGTGTGTTATGTGAAACGGTTAGTGTATTAATTAATGCTCCTCGTTATGATTTTGTTTTCTTCCTACTTGAGAACCAGTACATGTAAGGTGTTCATTGTGATAATAATGTAATGCCAAAGAACTGAAAGAGTCTTGTGAGTGTTCTGTAGATGGATCGATGGGGTGGGGCTCATGTCCAAGTGTTTGACAACCTATGAATTATTATCTGATATTCGCTCCTTGACTATTATTGGGAGCTCAGCCAACTAACCATAAGTCAACTCATCGCTGTTCTTTCTATTTAACTGTCTTTTATGTGTTCTTCAAATTATTATAATAATATGTAATATTGTAGTAGAAGCCACGATTTCGTTCGTTGCGGGATACATCTTATTCACTCTCAAATTTACACACACTATTTCATAACCATTTTGGCAGTATGACTGCCAAATAATCAATTCCAAATTATTGATTCTAATTTTTATGGAGCATTGTACAAAGCGTTGGAGAAAATATTCTGCGAAAACGTTTTATCATGCATCGGCTTTTTTAGTAAATAAAGTGTGTTGAAATGCAAATGCATACAAATTAGTTTCCGTGATTTTTAAATGGTATTCACATATAGTGGTAAGTGGTTCTTGTGCACTTTAAAAGGTTTTGGGAAAAGTAGGTTTACAATGAGACATGCTATACTTTGTATTTGAAAGTTGGATGATGCATTCATCTCTTTGTTTTTTCCCGGCCTATTAGGTTATGTATTTCGCTAGGTATCCATAGTTAGTAGGTCATGGTCTGCTGAAGTCGGAAAAAAGTTTTTCTAATCAGAAACTGTCACAATAACTTGAAAATAACATAATCGTACTACATTATGTAAGTAAACATTTATTAAAGGACAAATTTAATAAAACTGGCAACATTTTTCATTTGAGATAAGTAAAATGCTTTTTTGTTTAATTATAATAGTAAGGGAGTATTTCAAAATAATTTAGTCGTAGTTTTCAACTCGATTGTTGTGATTTTTTCCCTCATACTCTTTGTTTACAGTAGTAGTAATTTACAACTGACACTCCTTTTCTTTGTCACTCAATTATTTACCAAGAAAAATGTAAGCAAACATTGTAAACAACATTAGTGTCTTTGTAATGCCTACACGCTGTATTTTCTGACGATAAGTATCATACGTATATTTTATCACCAGGATAAACAGGGTATGTTAATAATATGATATTAAATTACTTATGAGTGACGTCTTGACCCTGAAAATCTGTGGGTCAAAATGTTTAGGGATCCCTATTAGGTTACCAAAGAATTACATTTGTCGGGTACCCATAGTGTCATTCATTTCACTGAATATAAAAATCATCTACATGTTTTTTTTTAAATTAAAGTAAAGTCTAATAATTAGGCTTTAGCGTTTCTCAATGTATAAAACAATATTAATCTAAAAATAGAATGCGTTAAGGAAATAAAATTAGTAGGTATGCTTCATTCATAATATAAAATGTATCGCTTATTTGTCGCTTATCACAGTTTGTTTTAATATACATGCATATCTACACAAAATAATTACTGTAGCTCGTGTTGAATTTCATTGGAGACAACCTTAAGTAAGATACACACAAATACATATTAATTTTGTTTATCCCGTATCCTTCTTATATTATGGCGAATATGGATTAAGGGTGTATGTAATGGATTTGTAGAATGAATCACATAGTAATCGTATCGTAACTCAACTCACTTGCATGAACTTGGGATTAGAGCATATAGTGGAGATTAAAGTAATTTTACTACCGCATCGTACACCTTCATCTGTTCTGTTTATGGAAGAAATAGTTGAATTGAAAGAGGACACTATCTAGCCAGACACTATACGTTACAAGACGTGATCAAAGCTTTCAATCCATTTCGGAGAAGAGGATTTTCCTACAGGCCAAACTAACATTCTGTCTGTATGCAATAGTAATGTGCGTCCATGAAGGAAAACGATTTCTAGAAACATATCTGTTTCTGTAAGGCACAAGCTATTCATTAGAAGTCTAAATCTTTTCATTGTTCGTTAATGCAATAATCTCGACCAAATTTGTCATTGGTCTTGCTGTAAAGCAATTTACAAACACTTTGGAGTTGGAGTTTGTATTGAATTGACGAGATTCGGAAAGGTTTAGACATAGGAGATAGCCAAATATCAACACAGTGACCATTGACGTGGCAAAAACACTGGAAATGAAAAATGAACTGCCTACGCATATCATGTATGACAATATTATCATTTATAACCTTCAGATGATTCATTATAATATTTTCCTAAATTTATGTACTACTCACACACATGTTGTTATACACTATCAACATGCATGATGATATATGTGTAGGTATAACCCTCGTACAAGTAGAACATATAAAAATAAAACATTGGTTTTATATTAACTTCAAAGTAAAGTGCATTCGCTTGAAAAATGTAAACTACTAGTACAAGAAGTACCTAACAAAATTTCTATACAGACACATAGATATGATTATATAGTAAAGACCCTGCAATAATACTAATAATACGTAATTCTAAAATAATACACCTACATAATATATAGACCCATTTATTTTTTCCAGTTCAAAAATTACAGTTTTTCTCATTAGCACACATCGCACCTTAATTTGTATTATGACATGACTGACAGAATTTGGGAAGCATTTAGGGAAGAAAGATGTTGGGCATATTTCGTCATCGGCATCATAATTTGTCAAAATTCAAATGCATTCTCTGAATTCCTAATAAATAATAATATTCATAGTATAATTTTAATGTAAAATTATTTAAAGGTTAATAGGCGTCTCAATATTATAAGTAGTAATTTGAAGGTGTAAAGAAAAATTGTGTAGTATTCATTGTTCAATATTATGCAAATAGCACAACGTACGTCCTTCCCATAAGGTGTGTAACATGTAATATTATTGTACAAATCCTTTCAGCTTCATAGGAATGAGTCAGAAAATATTCAGTTTGCTGTTGCTCCAATGCACTCCTGGCACAAAGCAAAAGATTCAGATTAGTGAAATGAATGCTTTGTTTGTATGTAGATTTAATGTGAAACAGTTAATATACCTAAGTAACTAAGTTTGTGTGTTTCATCTAAAAGGCGGATACTTTACAATATAAAAATCTGTTCGCTTGCTTTAGTTGGAATAGAAATAGGTATAGTTTGTATGCATATATGATTCTACTGAATTGACGTTGAATTTTAATTGTCGGATAGTAAAACTAAACCTTGGATTATTTTCACAATGTGACTGCTAAACTCTTTTTTTAAAAGATACTTTCGTAATTTAAGCTTTTTGCAAGTAGGTATATAGGTAGACGTTTTAAAATGCAAATGCTGCAAAAGTGTTGACGTCTTGTGTTGACGATGTACGGATGTACGGTAGTTAGAATATTTTCAAGTAGACGCTGCTGTTGAAACGCTACAATACACGTAGTAATAAAGTAATAGTTTAGTCATTCCGGAATTTACGATTGGTAGATTTTATAACTACACTGTGTGGACGATTCCTTTGTTGTCTCGTCGGTTTTAGTTTGGTTGAATGGGATAGCCACACAGTTTTCACCTGACCTTCATTTCTGGCCTGAGAACCAAGACGTTTGGGACGCGTCCCGCCCTTTCACATTTTACGTCTTCCGTGGCTTTGTTCAAACGACACTTTTCGTCTTTTCGTGGGCTTTACAATCATCCACTTGAAATTCCACCCAGACACAGTGCTACGTTTAGTTGTAATGAAAATAAAGATGCATTACCAATATTGTGTCGTAATGTGAGTGAAATAATACTGATGTAGTACTACTGGCTCTGCTATAATTCCTTCTTTTATGTTAATATTATGCAACTTCACAGACACACACAAACCATTGAGTCATTCAGTAGGTTTCAACAATAACACAATGCACCAAAGCTTCAAATGCATAAGAATTATGTCGAAAACTATTATTGCAAGCCTCAGTTAGGTTTTAATTCTTCGTTTAGCTTTAGCTCTTTTTCTACATCTCTTTCTATGCTGCATACAGCTACGGAATTTATGACTCTTCTGTTCTCCTGTGAATTCCCTGCCTCACTTGCAGTTTACTAAGCAAAATTAAACAAAGTAAACTTAAACTTTGAGTTGGGATGGGAACGTCTGCTTGTAAATATTTAAATGATGTTGGTGGTCTTCAAATAAAAATTCGAATTGTTTGTACACTAAATGTATTTTCATATGTACATTACCTAGAATCGTGAATTTCTTCCCCACTATATTGGGATATAGACTTTATTTTTATTTTTTCAAAGTTTTCCGTAACATTTTCTTATGGTGAGCTTTATTCTATGATCAAATGAAAATATTACTGTAACTAATCATCATTCGAATTTTATATAAATTGATTGTATCATATTTTATTTTGTGATACTATTTGTATTCGCAATGCAATATATATTATTTTATTGTATAATACATTGGCAAATTCATTATAAATAATTTACATGGTAATGCTTGCTATGAGAGAATAGTTCTATTCCATTGACTTGAAAAGCAAAGCTGCTGTCACCTTTTACTTAGAATTCAGTGTCACGAAGTAAAACGTGTTATGTGAAAGCGACGCTCAGCCTAAGGAGAGTGTTATCTAATGTTTATATTATTGTGTTGGTTGTGCCATCTGAATGGACATTAGTATTTATATACTTAGCTTTTGTTCTGAATCCCAAGCTACCGTTGCGTTGAAACGGTCCATTCTTACTTTCAAGAATACATGCCAAAAGAATTATCTAAACAGAAGAATGTGAGTATTTTACACTGGTAAAAGTACTATAGCGCTATACGGGGTGCACAGTAGTAGGTGGATGAAGTTAAATGCTTCTATTTTATTTTTATGAGAGTGTGACATTATGCAACTCCAAATGTTTACCAGTTTAACTCTTTTACACATTCTTGATCGTAACTTTTTCAAGTGGAAAGATACGTGCGAAAATAATGAGGAAACAATGACAAGTGCACAAGACCTGGACGGGGGTCGTGTCCTGTGCGTCCTGTCTTTTCTTATTCACTCTGACCAACTCCACTAACCATTCTCTGCATTCATTGCTCTTCTTATTCTTATAACATGTGTGCGTTTCTTTTGTTGTTCTCCTCGTCATTAGTGGCTTTTAAGAGAACAACAATATTTTTTTACTTTCTGCTCATGCCTTACCATTCATAGAATAGCTACTCTTTTTTCAATGTATACCTTGCATGCTCCTTTATATTTTAAGGCAGTCAATTAAAATGTCATTTATTATTATCTCTCTATCTATGTATACTTACAATGCATAAATATGTGTATGCATACTCCATACCAACAAATAAGCAGCCATCATAAAATATCATAATCACAGAAACTGTTACTATAAATATAAAAACGTTGTGTATAAATAATTCAATTTGTTCAATAATATGAGCATTTTCCATTTGTAATGTATTATTTTGCAAATTGCTAAAATTGCACTTGATTCGAGATCAATATAATTTTCTCAATTGTTCTGGCCTCAAAATCTAACGGCTAAATTTTTCAATCACAATTTTTGCTTTAAATCATTTATGAATGTTAATCAAATATGGACAATGTGGTTGAAGCGTTATTGGTCCAAGACTTTTTCCTACGTGGAAATGTTTGTGTGATATTTCAAAGAAAATTTGAAGCAATGTATAGAGAAAAAATCTTTCCACTATCTTCTCTCACGCATTTGAGGTTTTTTGTTGCACATTTTGTCGTTTAGCTTGACAGATTTCTAAGCGTTAAGACAAGTAGCTTGAACTGAAGCATGTTTGATACACTGAAAAACAGAAAAAGCTTCTAAGTTGAGCATGAGCTGATGAATTGAACTATTGAGACGAGTTCAACTTATCATGCATGTCAATTGTAGCAAACTTAGTGATGCTTGAGGTAGTCTTAGAGCTTATACAACATGATACTGTTGAATAATAAGATGTAGTGTATTACAATAAGTACACGATATACTATAGTCAAAATTGTAATCTAATAATAGACCAATACTGCATTGCTTGCTTAGGTACTTATAAAAGAAAGAAAATAAAAAAATTGTGGCGTTGCTTGTGCTAAATGCAAGTGGTTTGAAACTTGGAGCACAATCACTCATAGAGTATTACAGTAAGACCGGAACACAGCCGTTATTCCATAAGTATACATTACTATAATACTGGCAAGTGACGAAATCTTACGGGAAAGCTTTTGACATCTCAATAGGAGCGTTACAGTGTAAGATGTGGGTTTTCCCATTCATGTGACGCTTTTATATAAAATAATGATATATTATAAAATGCTGGAGTAATTTTGATAATGTCACATTAATATTTGAGACTGTATGTACAAAAGAGTCAACTTAGGGCCTTTTAGTATTCTTTTGACTGGCAGACTGACTGAGTGCTTTTAAGTTGTTGTAAAGAGACAAGTACACGAACTAAGCCACTTACATGATTTGAGAAGTGAATGAAAGTTGAGGTGGATTTGAGCATTGAAAGTTAACTGGTCTTGAACGACTGCTTTTGACGGGGAGTGAAAAAGATTTTTGGAATGCAGACACAAGCACGAGAGGAGATTTTGCAGTGCGTGCTACGCAGATATTTTGGTAGATGAGTGTTATTCACAGTGTGGTAGTAATAAATGATAAACAATTATTAGTTGCGATGCTTAATGCAGACTGAGCAGAGACATTATTATGCAAGAGAACTTTTAAAGCAAGAAGCCACACTCTTTTTTCAATGAGAAATACAATCGTCATCCTCATCTATCATTTGTTCAGTCATTCGCACCGGAAAAGCTCAGTGGGAGACTTAGAATTCCTTTTTATGTGTCCATACTCATACACAATGAACTTCAAGCATATTCTAAACGACTTTCAGGAAGTAATGACTACTGTACCTTTGCCTTTCTATGGTAATGCATATTATTACACTCAATTTACATAATGTACTCTGGCTATATATATAAAATACACCACTACCAATTTTATTTACAGTGCACAACCAAATCATGAATGTTATTTTTATATGTCTAGGTTGATCTGGATACTAAACACTAGAAATTGCATCATGGAGCAGAAACACCTGCTGAACCTAGCAAAGCTTAACATCCAATTAGTAATTTGGCAATAACGCGTTTTGGCACCGTACAAGCATCCACTCTCAAAAGTGTATGAATAATAATCTGTGGGCTTTGTGGCCACGTTATTAAAATGTGTGGTTAGTTTTGCAAAGTACTACTAGCTACTATCTATATACAGCTACCTTTGAAACACTTCATCTTCACATTGAATTTATTCACTCCTGTACACACACAATATAATAATGAATAATTTCAAATCGTATAAATATAGTATGTCTATAGTCAATTCATGTATTCGAATGTTAGACAGGTGTCCTGTATTACTATACATCTGTACATAAATATAATTTGCATTTATGCACCTACAGGTAGTACTAGTATAAATACATGGGTTACTTGACTAGAGTATATTCGCTATTTGTACATTACACAGAAGGACTTTTGATAAGACTGCATTTTTTGCAGAGTGAATAGCATTTAAGCGTGTATTGACATCAATTGAGGTGTATATTATATTTGCTTTATCAGTTATTTTCGATTAGTGTGGATGCGGATGTAGTATGTGCATTGAAATTGTACGATGTGTTGTGAACACAAAGAAAATGATGGGTTTGGCACTTGCCATTCCTTTGCAAGTAACTGTTGCATTACGTAGTAATTATATTTATTATTTGACGCATCCTTTAAGTGAAATCAGCTTGACTTAATGAAATAGGTGACTCATCATCTTCATTATGCTAAATCAAATATTGTTACTACTGCGTGTAATGCCAAACTAATTTTCGAAACAATAGCCTCGGGATGAATCTTGTGGATCGACGACCTTGGCAGTTATGTGTTTATTAATTAAAGAAAAAGTCCAAATCTCAATACGACGATCGAGTCTCAATTTAATCAACTTCAATTTGATTACATAATCAACATTTTGCCTTTGACATCATTCGTGCATCGTATTTTTCGAGTCTTATAGTATATGCCGTCAGAACTAAATGATAATATTCTACACACCTTACTTATTTGTTTCTAGAAACAAAAACTGAAGAGTAGTATATTTCTGTACATTGTGCAAGTAAGGAGTATGAATTGCTAAATATTCCTTTTGGATTTTTTGCGGACTTAATGTATTAGCAATGTTTTGATGCGCTTTAGTTTTATAGAGACAAGGAGTATTAATTAGGTTTTTGCAGTGTGACTAATGTGTTTATTTCGTGAGAAATAGTGACACCGTATATGTACCTTATACTTTTCGTGTGTAAGTGTTTTAATTATTTTTGCACATTAGCAAAGCTACACAAAATTTTAGCCTAAGTGCATAATAATAATGGGAAATGGAACACTTTTCATTGGGAGCGCATAGGGAAGAAACTCTCGGAAATTACAGTTTCTGCATATCAAATTCCCATTAAGGCTAATTTCACTCATAAGAATAGAGTTAACATGGAGAAAGTGCTCTAGTTTTCGTTTTTATCCAAAATTAAGGAAGTGTATGTACTTGTAAGTAACTGTATTCAATGAAAAAGTAACTGATGCAAAAGTTGTCACAATTATGGTTGTATAACTTGAAAATACTATTTTTCTTATCATCCGCAAAAACACTTGCATGAACAGGTGCAACATAATTGAATATTAATTTTATTGTTAGTAACATGTTAAATCGCTACTAGTTACTCAAATTAAAATTTGGTTATATTATATGATGTCAGGTTTGAAGTTTATGGACGGGAAGTTATAAGAATGAATTTGATGTTAATGTAGCTACAATAAAATACGAGGTTAACGAGATAAATGTAAATACACCTGCACTCAAGAAATCAAAACAAAGCCATAAGATTTATTGTGTTAACAATAAATAAACGTTTTGCATAATATATTTTAATGTGTTATGATATTGCTTTGCATATTGTGTGCAACAGCCATAGACAGAAGCACACGGATATTTAAAGCAGTCATTGTAAGCAAAGTTGAATAACCGTGTACACAAAAACTGTTTTATCATCATCACAGCAAGAATTTTAGTAGCAGAATTATATTATTTGTAAACCTTTATGGAAAAATAATGAATGGGAAGACAAACAAATTTTATTTTAACAATTACTTGTATGCAATGCACACGCTAGCATATAATAAAGCTATTATTACTTCACGTGTTAAACAGCATTCACTTATTTAATAGTTGTTTGTGTTGAATTGACACAAGAATAATTTTGTGCATAGTTGGGTAGTTACAATTACAACGTTAGCCATTTTAAGCAAATCTTTCAGAAAATCGTAAATCAAATGATTGAAATCATGGAGTATTGTAAAGAAGCTTTTAATGGCTGAAACCACACGCTGTGAAACCAATGTATTAAGTCACGCCGATACAAAGACCCCATAAAACAAAAGATTTCTTACATAAAAAGGAAATCCATTCTAAACTGATCATGTCATTTGAATCAAACAAGATCTGTACCTCGAATTGTATCATTTGGGGCAGTTTTGTTCATCATTGACAATGCTCAGTCAGAGTGTAACAGATAGAGTGGAATGGATTGACTTAGTTGAAATAAAAATCTACATCCACTAATAGTGAAAGTTTTGTGTCATTTGTGTGTTTGCTCAACACAGTAAAAGCCAACAGTTTTGTTTTTCTTTGCATATGGAGTGACTTGTCATAATAAATAGACCAATGCGTTGTGTATCAAAACATTTCCGAACCTAATCCAATTCAAATGGACTGAATTGATTTCTTGGAAGTACCAATTTCACTACTAATACATTCTCATTGTAAAATAAAGACATTGCAACCCAAATCAAATGAAAACAATCCTGCTACGCGTTGTAGATATTATACAAGCTGTCTGTCTGTACAATGACAACGAAAAGAAAGTGATCATCTCTACTCTTTTGCCGGGGTTCATCTCATCTTCCACGTAATAATGTGCACGCTGTCTGTCTTTGAGTATATTGATTCTCCTATCCATTTTATTATCTTACATACACCATCCCTCATTTCCATACAGTCCACTCATATAATATACTGACATGTTTACACAAGAGTACCAGTGTTTTTTCAATTCACCACAATATTATGCACACCAAATCAAAAGTGTGCAAATTCTCTTTTGATTAGTTTAATTGAATTACAAGCATGCTCGATAGAAGCGTATAGCTATACACCGTGTAATGAGAATGCTGATAGGAAAACGTGTGCAGTATATAAATATAATTTTTTGTTTTTCAAACATAATTATGTTATTCAACCAGATATCATTTTCTACAATCATTTTCTACGATTCTTCGTTTACACACTATTGAAATGCTCTTCTAATATCAATAAGTAACATTAAATAAGCCTCATTTTTATATCATAAAATCATTAACACGTGGAACGTATAAGGAATCAATAAGAAAAAGTGTATATTGCTTTTCTGTGTTTTAAAAGATGTATATTATAGCATGTACCTTCACATTTACATTAGAAATACTATGGATATGATATAACATGCAATCATATTAGAAGAATAATTATACATAGTGTAATAAAGTAAGTAATACCTTCGTTGTATCGTATAATGATAGCTGTATATCCCTGAATACATGCTTTATAATATTTAGTTATTATATGCTTCACATACCTTGCATAAATCGAATAGTTAACTAAGAGTATATGTAATAGAGTGCAGATAGTGTGTTATATAGCAAGAAAGTCTTATTTAAGTACGCACATACATTTATTATGTGATTAGCAATCAAGAATTGTGAATGGCAACATGCGCTCAATCAATGCTCACACAAAAGTAAGTAGTAAACTTAACTAAGTAATTAAATTGTGTATCTTAATTGTTGACTGTTAACTGTCAGCCTGCTCGTTAAACTGCTCAGATGTAATCTAACAGCGTAAAAAGGCCACCCCGTAGAGAGTCGTTGAATTGGAAAATGAATATTGTAACTATATTAGCAGGCTGTATGCAATCCTTTGACTCACAGTTTCGCAATTCCTTTGTTTGGACCTGTAAAAAATGTTTTGGGATGGAAAGATTTTGACAAATGGTTTCGTGGGCTATGGCATGGCATATGCTTTGCAAAATTCAAAAACGACCTTGCGCTCTTGACTTTGTTTTCCGATTAGTTACTTAATTGTACTACTCTCCATCATTTCCATCACAATGTAAACTTCACTCTGAATCGGTCACATAGAATTGCTGTTGATGCAACAAAACTCTTGGGTACAAAGAACCAGTACGACACGTTACGTTTATTTTGTTAAAACCCAAACCTATTCAAATTTCAAAACAGACTTAAAGTCAAAAGAAATGAGATTTCTTCTACAGATAACTCCGTCAAGTCAATGTGTAACAATACAATAATGAATTAGTGAATAAGATACAATAAATACGAGTCTTATCACAAAGTGGTTAATGAAAGTAAAAATACGAGGAACTGCACAATGCTTAATAGTGCAAGTATTAAGCAGTGCTTAATAATGCTTAATAGCACAAGTGTATGTATAAATAAATACTAATAATAATACTGCAATAATACTTTAAATAAGTACCAACCTACTATTGTGTTCACATTGGTACCTACCACTAGGAATAAATTTTTTAATGATTTTCTTGGATTTGCATACTTTACTATTTGAACTATCTCTTAAGTAGGTTTGCACATTTTCCTTTTTAGGCTACGGTCATTTAAGAGTATAAAGTGTATCTGTACACAATTTTTGGATAGGTTCAATAGCAATGTATTATATTAGTTTTACCTACACGGAATATTTATTGTGTATGCTGAATGCTAAGTCTGACTACAGCAGTAAGAACAACAATAATATTATTATGAATAATATTAGAGTCTACAGGAGGAGCAAAGCATTGACGAATTTTAGTTGCAAAGAGAAAGAATGGAATCATGACCAGTTTGCCCCTGACTTGATGATTTTTTCACATGTCTTGAACTAAATCAAATTAAATTGGAAATGAACGAAGGAGATTATAATGTGGAAGTGTCTAGTGTGTAATTCTGTGGTAACTCATACTGTATTGAACCGTGTGGAGTGCCCAATATACCTGTAGACCGTAGACTATAACAGAAGCACCATCGACATAGAATATATGGCTACTAACTGTATTCCTCGATTAGTTGATCAATGCTGCTTTATTGCTTGGATTCAATTGAAGGACGAGAGTGGTGTTTGATTCGATTGAATCGTGTTACCTTGTATCCTGTTCACTGTTTTGCAGTCGAGCTCCTTTCTGAACCCAAGTAGAAAGATCTGTCTTTACTGTTTGTACGAGTGTTCAGTTGAAATATTTAATAAATGAACTTGGTCTACATTATTACACCATGGCTCAGTCAGTGTGTTCTGTTCATTTTATTTGCCGTAGACTGTCAGCTGGATTATTGACAACTTTATTGTGTTGCGCTACACAAAATCTCTTATTTACCAATATTAGTCGTTCTATTATTGCTTATTTTCATTTTACAGCTTCGGAGAAACGAAATGACAAACAGGACGTACACAAAAAGGCAAAGTGATTAATATTAAATGTCAATCACTGATCAACAAAGAGATTTAGTGTTTTACATTATTTGTAGCTAGGTATAATAATCCTTTTAAAACTAATTACATCTACACCTACACTCTTGTACTACCTATGTAGCTAGTAGCTACCTACATAGTTTTTCCATTGTACTTTAAATAGCGGAAACCAGATTATTGTTGTACAACTTCTCATTTTAAATCCTAAACCCACAACTGTAATTTTTCAAATTGAAATGAGGGCATTAAAACTTATTAAAAGCTTAAATTAACCCACGTGAAGTCATACACTAGAAGATGTTTAGTGTGTACATACAGACATAGCACTACAGTGTAAAAGTGTAATATACATTATTGTGTGATAGTTTTATACATGAAATATTTTTGCTGAAATGAATATATTGAATATTAAAGGAGCGCTGTGCTACGAAACAAGGGATGAGAAAGAGATATGTAATTATGATAATAAATCAATGAGCACATTGAGTCCTCCTTTTTAGTTTTTATGTTCATTTCCCTTCTGTCAGCATTATATATTGTTATGTTATATTGTTTTTTTGTTTTGGTGCAACTGACGTAAAGAAGTGACCCTTGGGGCTTCCGCACTTGAGCATTTAACGCGAAAACCACAAAACAATCTAGTTCCTTAATGGACTATGAAATGAATTGGCTTAAGTCGAGAGATTATTTATGCTTTTCCCTTATGTCAGTTCACCGCATATATTTTAGCTATTACTACCCCTTCTATATTGTACCTTCCTACATGGTGCTATTCCAATTGCTTACTTATAATAGGTACACATACTGTCTTAGTGTTAAGGTAGCATTGGTGGGATGTGTTGTGATGGTTGTATCGGTTATAGCCAACAATGAAACGGTTTATTATACTCGTTCTATTGTATGTACACATCATTATTATTTCAGTGTACGATATACTATAAGAATTGCTAATCGTTTTTGTTCGTCTTTTGCATTGTGCGATAACCATTGAAAAGAAAACCAGTTTATGGTTTTGTATGTAATGTGAGCGCACTTGTAAATGTATGTCTAAATGCTGAAGTAATAAAGGGATCTTTTGTAGTGGCCGTGGCTATGATAAATGTAATATGCATCACATAATCGTTTATTTATTTATGATTGGGATGGTTACAGTTTAATCAAAGACGGACAGGATGAGCAAAACAATTTTCTGGAAATGCTGTAAAATATTTATGCCTTGTTTTTATGTGTTTGTTTCGTGTACATAATTTTCACCGTTTTGTTTTACTACTGTCGTCATTGTTTAGTGGATATTATATGGTTATACTGCAGTTCATAGTTAAAAATAAAGTTATGTCTTATACAAGGGGAACATGTAAAACTTTGGTTATAGGAACAAAGGAAAACCTGTAGAACAAAAACACCAATGAAATTTTAGCAAGGAGCTCTTATATTATGAAGTCAAAAAATATCACGGCTTCAGAAGTTATTGGAAATAGTCTGAGAATTTTCCACAGTCAGTGAAGGTGAATTTAAAGGTTGAGGTTTTCTTGGTTGAAAGTATATTATAATTATGTGAGAATGATTTTCTTGGACTTGCTGTTAGTCCCAGTAGAATTGTTCGAAAATGTCACACACAATCTCAAGACTTGAACGTAAAATCTTAATATCGATGATACACAATATTTTGCAATGTCCATTAAATGCAAAGCACTATCTTTTGTTTAAAAAGAATACTATACTAATAAAAATACTATACTACAATACATTGCCATTCATAACCCTATAAAAACAAACCTTTGATTTCAAATTTACGCAATAGACATAAAAATATAGGATTAGGCCTGCAATCGTTTTTACTGACTTGCGATTAGCTACACTTGAGGCCGACTTTATTTCTCATCAGATACAACTAGGCTTTTCATGAATATCAAGTAAACCCTGTTTCTTCTGAGTGTTATTCCTTAGTGCAGATTTATATCATTTACAGCAAATTTACTTGCTATCTTTTGAAAGTCGCCGTCTCCACGAGAAAATCAATTCTGTTGAACCATGTTATAATCATAATATGCAGATGAGTCAATACAGCTGCAGAGTATAAAACATTTTTAAAGCGATTGCAATAACAACCACAAAAAGAATGCATATAAATTAATACATTATGAATACAAACAATAAAACCAACTTACAAATATTATTTTTTATCACATGTTGTTTACATATATGTATACCTACAAATAATTGTTTACCCTGCTCAAAAATTTATTACTCTGAAATTCAATGCTCCTTTTCCTCACCACCGCACTGGGATTACATTACACATTATTTCAAACATTAATTGTTTTCCTTCTACACTTTTCAAATTATGAAGTTGCTGTATAGAATTTGTGTTTGGTCATGCACACTCGTTGCTAACACTTTTAACAATATAAATAGTTTTGCATAAACCATGCTGAAAAATACACTTAGATACGCCTTTCTAACATATTTTCTATCTTAAATAGTAATTTACTGTATACTATACGAGATTAACCTCACCTACTTGAAGTTAATAATAAAAAAATCTCTCGATAGTAAATCTAAGTGACACATACGAATAGATAAAAATAGTATCCTTATTAATGAAATGTATAGGTACCTAATAGGTAGTGCAAAAATAACTTTACATTGATGTTAGGTATGTAACATACTTTTATCAAAATAACTTAAGAGATGAACTGTAGTAAATGTGATTAGCCTGACCTGAACAAAATAATGAGTTGTGTCTTGTATTGAATAATACATCATACGAAGTGTAGTAGTTAGTAATAAGAGAAATTTAAGGATGACCCTTTCATTTAAATCGATATGTTCTACTCGTTCATCTTTGATCATTCCCCTACACTCTAAATGTTGAGCTGTTTTAATACTAACAATAAGAGTAAACTGCCATAATGTTAATAATAGTAATGAATTGTTTGCCAGTGGAATTCTTCTCACCCTTCCCAACAACAACGCGGAGACTGGGCGATTTTACATGAACATTGCACTATACACTTTCTCTTTTCATGCTGATCAATTTCTGAGATACCATTCTCAACTCAACTAACAGTAAAAATGTAATGTAGCCAAGTCATCCATTTACGTTCTGATACATTGCATAAACTTGTGCGATACAAAAAGTGTGTGAATTGAATACTCATGTTCGTATGTACTCGTATCTGTGCACTATGGAATAAACCTTAGTTTATGCGCTTGCAATCATGATTCTCAAATCTTGGAGTACAGTCTTAAAAAAGTTATGTGTGTATAGTGCGATATAACAGAAACACGTTTGATCACGCATAATATCTCAATATACAATATTTGATATTATTAGCGTGTAAATGGATTTATCAAACTTAACTGTACTGCATAATATTTTATTATTATGCTAACAATGCGAAAAATCTGGTTAAATAAAAGTTGTAAAATTTTATCATATTATGCCTGCCTCCACAAAGTGTGTATAGCATAATATACACATTATTGCTTAATGGCTTAAAAATCGATTCTACTAATATTATTTAGGTATGTCTGTTGTGTCCCCACAAAGTGTATTGCATAATGTACTGTAGTGTGTATCCCCTCCAGTTATCAACAAGCAATAAGTAATTGCACTGATTTAACCTTTAATTAGACACTTGGACACGTAATTCATATTATTACAATATTAATTCACGTATTGCCCTTGTGTAGCAATGATCTTGACTTAAGTGACTTGAGAGGACTTTGATAATAATTCTTGCAGATATGTATGCACACACCTTACAATATGTGTGCACTATATAGACATTGCTTATTATCACCTTAGCACCAAATCATTTAGCATGTGTATATGTTTGTGTGTGTGTGTCTTAATTATGATTGTTGCGTTTAAATGTGGAGCTTTCCGGCTACAATTGCTGAGTAAGAAGGAGACAGAGAATAAAGACCATTAGGGCGAGATAAAGGAGGGAAGGCGCTACAGGAAGTCTAGTATCTAATGAATAAATGTCATGCATGAAAATAAAACATGAAAAGGATATGTCAAGAGGGAAAATGACATTTTATATCACATTATGAAGAATAAAATGAGGAGGGAGAAAAGACTTTTAGTGCAATACATACAAGGTACAAGGTGGAAATGGTTGAAAATTGTAGGCAAGGGTTTTATGTGACACGACGTTTGTGGTGTGGTGTGTGCAATGATTTTGATCTGAACTCTGAGGGAAGAGGAGCAGAGCATAGCATTGTAGACATCATCATAACTTAAGTATGAAGCCAAATGAGTTTGTCACAAAGTACAGGATGCCATTTGATATTCTATCCATCATTCATCCTTTAACATACAAGTATAACAATAATAATAATATAAACGACATAGTGTATGTATAGCAGATAGGTCATAACACGTAGTAGCCATATTATAGTTGTATTTAATTTGAGTTAAGACTTGAGATGTAAAAATGCTGTGAGTGAGTGAGTGAGACTCTTTGTGTGTTTGGCTGATATTAATGGTTTTGTATAACTGGATGAGAGAAGGAGCGATGAAAGGTAAATGTTGCGTTGCATGTTCGAAAATGATGATACATAAACCAATTGTTTTAACTTGGTTTTTCTGATGTATTGTTCTATTCGGTGATCACAGCCGGCCTTTTGAGTTTTGTCGTGTCGTGATTACCAAACAACGGATTCCTTTATTGGCTTGACTTGATTTAACATGCAGATATATTACGCACAGTCTTCATGCTTTTGTACAAGCAATCCTCCTTCATACTGTGGTTCTCTTTTGCTCTTTTAGACATTATGATAATATATTATATTAATATTATTATTTTACATGTATACAGGAATATACACTGCTATTATATTTACTATGCTGATATCTTCAAAATATGCGAGTTCTACTTAACTGGACAGCGGTGCATGTATTACAACTACTACAAGGCATCAGAGAGCGAGAAGATACTTGAAATGGATATTAGTGTAGAATGAGTGTAAAATAAAGTAGGTATCTCTACCGACGTTGTACCGACAGCAATTTCCCAGGATTAAATTTCATGCGTTTTACTTACATGTACAATTTCCACACTATGAAATATATAGTGTGTGTAGTATCAAGTTTTTACACTGTTGATATATACTACAAGCATGGGTTTTTATATTCTTCTTTGATTTGAGTTTTATGTGTCGGTGTGTCTTCTGCTTGAAAGAATATTGTTATAAGGGAGCGGTGAAGTGTAAAACCTTTATCAGTTCTTTGTTCTTTCGCTCAAATATTTTATAATCACAGCAGCACACATTGATATTCCAACATTCACGTGAAACATGAATTTTGTGAATTTTCTTCGAGTTATTTAGTAAATTGGTTTAATTTCCTGAAATGAAAGAACACTGGTAAAAAATCTAAGACTTAGGTACTTAGTTACATATACGTAATAGTATGTAAATATTCTTGGTGTTACATTAGAGTAGCGATTGTAGCGTAGTTTAGTCGTGAAAAATAAAGCAAAGTCGTAAAATAAACCTGCAATATCATTTCATGCATCGTCCAAATATCTATCTAAGCCGATGGGTTAGTGAACTTTATTTTATTTCACTGTGGATTTTTGGACGCACTTCTCCTTTAGTACTTTCGTTTAAAATGTGTGGACAAGAAAGATGCACAAGTTTTAGTTCAAATGTAATTCTTATTGTAACACCAGTTTACATCTTTTATACCGCTGCGATTGATACTCAAGTGAGTCTACACAAATTGCATATTTATTACCCACACCGGTACCACAATGTAAGGCAAGGCCATAATGATTGCTTTTTAAAAGTGCCTACTGCATTTTATTAACATTATTATATTTTTCATTTATTTGTATTGCTATTTTTCTTCAGCAGACAATCCGTATTTACATTCGTGTAAATTTATGAACATAATGAATGCAGTTTGTTAACTGCTGATTGCTTAAGTAGGATGAAATACGCATACTAATCATATCTCATTCATAAATAACAATTCTTGTGTATTGATACTTAACACATTAGCAAACTTAATTAGACACATTAACAGGGGTACCGGTACTTATAGTACAGGCTACCTATATACATACTTGGTATTTATTTATTTCTTTATTGTATGTAATTAATGCTCTTACAAGTGATATCGCTTAGTAGACAACATTACACTACTAGTAGGTATTGCAATATTATTGTCTTGTGCTACAGATTCATGCCTGTGTTGTATTATGAATTTTAGTATAATGATAATACGATACATTTGCTAAAGCAGCAATTAGCAATGGAAAATATAATTATTGGATTCGCACGTACTTTCAACTTTTGCTCTCTTTCTCACCATCATCCATCCGCAAAACTCAACTAACTCGTATTAATTTATTATTACGAGTGGTGTATCCTTAAACAAAGCGTTGTAGTGGTATAAGTGTAGAAAGAGCATTATGATGATGGTCAAAGAAGCTATACTGACTAACTATATCTAAATCTACATTATATGTAACTAAGCTATACAAAGAAAAATATCAAGACAACTGCATTATGCTTTGCAACTATTAGTTTTGGAATAGCAGCATGAAGTTCATCTTTTACATGTACAAGGTGAAAATCTATATTAGAAATGTGTAAGGATGTGCAGGTATGTATAGTGTGTAATGTATAAAAGTGGGTGGGTATGAGTTCATTTGCGAACTAATTTTCTAAACAATGTTTCACACAGTCATCCCATAATATGTGAATGCTAGTACTATTAAAGTTGTTCAGAAAACTGTAAAGTATCTGTACATGGTCTTTAGTACGCACAACTACGACGGTTACGCACGATGGTACAATTAAGTTCAACGCAGTACTAACCTTAATGAATGCAAAAAATTGTGATTTTGTTCTTCACTAATGACATGAACGCATTTGTGTTTATTTAATGTAATAATCGTTACACTTTTCTGCAAAAAACACCTGCAGGGATACACACCTCCTTATTGCCTGCTAATTATTTAGCACTTGTGCAATAATAGTGTCATAATTACCAGTAATCACTATATACATCAATAAATTGCAAAATCCTTGTATAATTCATCATAGTAAGTGTATGACACTCTACATGATTCTTAATTACATTTGCACGTGTAGATTGTGGTTGATGTTATGCAAGATTCATTTAAAAAAATAAGATTTTGCTTATTTCTTATTTTGCCAATGCACGAAAATAGTTTTTTACTAGTTTGGATTTGCTACAAGCTCTGATTTTAATCCAGTGAGCTTTGTTACCCATTTTTCTTAAGGCGTTCTAAATAAAGTAGATAGATACCTTCTTTTTTTGAAGAAGTTGTGTTGTAATTTTAAGCTACGATTATCATCAACATATTTACATAACTTGTCAAGCTATACTTTATCTCATTTCAGGAAACATTCATTGTTCATATAGATACTAATATCTGTATATTTTTATTCTGTATTTTATTTGGCTCTCTATTATATAATTTTTAGCAACAAATCAATATATCAAATATAAAATCCAAGATTTGTAAGTTTCTAAGATTTGATTCTAATTTAATTGTTGGATGATGTATGTTGTTATTGGGGAAGAAATAATTGTAAGACGAAATTATAGTGCTGCAGTGCATTGTTTGTAGTAACAGTTGTAGTCTTGTAGTACATAACAAGTACCTTGTGTTTGTGGTTGCATGAAATGTGTGGTGAAAGTGGTTTATAATATTGTGGTTTGCCTTGAGTGTCCTCTGTAGGTTTTAGAAAGGAGCTACAAGAGTTAGTTTGTGAGTCGTACCTTCAATCGTGTTGTGAGGGCGCTCAGGTGTACTAATCCTTTCTGTTGCAAATCTATACATCATTTTTCTTCAGCACCGTTGAATCTATACACAACAGCGTCCCTAAGAAATAAAATACATTTTTACCAATAAAATATGGCATGGTTGGATGTGGATCGATAGTCAATAAAACATTTCCTTAAATACTGTAAATTATTAAGCCATAAAGATTTAATTAATAATTATCAAACAAGGAATAAAACATTGCTATTCAGTTTCTTAAAATTTAGTTTTAGTAAATAAAATGCAAAGTCTGAAATTTTTGGCCAGAGCATGAAACGATTTTTTGAGTAACACTAATAAAATATATTAAATAACTAAGAACGCCTTGTTTCTAAATTTATTCTTTTATATTTCCTATCACCTTTATTATTACTAAACCAGTGTGAAAATGTAACTTAAAAAATAATTGAGATTAAAGTTGTGCCAGGAAGTATAAATTAAAAATAGATCTAACAACTAAATAAAGCCGGTTAGTTGTTTATATTTTAGAAACGGCACTGAATCCATTTATTCAGTGCAGATATGTACCTTACGTGTAAGGCTAGGACTAGACCTGGTTAAGTCGGTCGAATGACATTGTAATATTATTATTGCAAAACCGCAATGTAGATAGAACATTAGTCATTTCTGCATTCACTCTCTGCTCGTGATCGTGACTAGGGAGACGAAAGATCTTTTTGTGAATTTTATTATTCCCTGATGTTCGTATTACATTAAGAAGCGTACCTACTAACAGAATACGGTATACCAACACATTTTTAATCAAGTATATTTATAGGCATCTAAAATATATATCAGAATATGTTCATAAGACCAAATTTGCATGTAAGCACAATATGAAAGTACCTATACATAATATAGTATGTAAAGTAACGTTACATACTATCAATAGCGTAAACAGCATAAAATACTAACACACATTATCTGTGGCTGTGTTTTTCTGATATGAATTAATATGACAATTAATGTGACCGCGATACTACATAATATTCAGCCTTGTATTTACATTAACTAAGGAAATTAAATAGTTCATATTAAAGTACCTAAATAAGCAGCAGAGGGTAGGTACTGTATTAACAACTATAATCTTGTTTGATATTATCAATAAAATTTTTAGGCTTTGTCTGTTTTCATGGGACAGCTATTAAGAATAACATTTTTAGCGTATGAATAATGCAGGTAAAATACTATTAAAAAACTAGGTTCACTTGCGTTATAATAGTAGCTGACAAAATGTGGGGACTGTGTTTTTATAGTGAGATTGTTAATACATTGATTGTGGTTAGGTATACGGATTTTTAAAATTTATCTTACAGATTCAAAATGTGTCTAGACGCAGTGAGACAAACAAAACTTAAGCTTCTTAATATTGATAAATTTTTATATCACTTTTAATATGGAAGTAGTAGGAGTAGTATGTATAGTTTTGCATAAATGCCAATACACGAATATCTACACATATTTAAATTATCACAAATGAAATAAATAAATAATTTTCGTGCATGGCTTCAAGATATGTCAAGATCTTAGAGAGGTACTGTTTGTATTGCTCACACATCATGGCTATATTTTATGGGAAAGGAAATTGTTAGCATTTGCCACTCGATTAGTTTGAATTGAATTGGCAATAAGTGTTACTTCTTATACAAACACTATTGGTAAACAAAGACACTTGCTACAATTTATGACAATGGGGTTGTTTATCTTTGACTTTGCTAGTAATGTGAGAAACACGTTTGTGTGCTAAAGTAAGGAGAGCAGAGGTTGCAAAACAGACGAGGAAATATTATCTGAGTTTGTTCAATGACTAATTTAGGTGTATTCTCTCTTCACTCTTTAATCTCACGAACAACTGAACTGTGTACATCTTTGTCTATATTATGCATGAGAAGCAAATAATGCACTGGACGTGATTTTCATACTAAAGACACACTAATTCGTGACTCCTGTCTTGTATCGACATCGATATGATGCAAACTTGTATTTTTACAATCTACTTACCGTGATGGATAAGAAAACATAAATAATAATTTTCCAGTGTGTTTATGTTATTTTCTTTGTTTAATTCTCTCACATTCACACAGAGCATCTTACTCACAATAATGTAAATACTCTCATGTAAATACTACACTCTCATTGTCACCCCTTGTTTATAAAAGTCAATACAGTGTTATTTTTCTACAAATTTAGCACTCTCTATATAAAAGACAGACAGAGCATTTTTGTAAACTACATTATATCATTGCCTATATACCCCAGTAATTTTATTTCTTCGCAAACCTTAAAGAATTGATTTAGTGGTGTTTGCCAATAATTACATCTGAAGAACTATTTAGGGCCCACTAATATAAATTGATGATCTTGTATAGATTTTTGATTAAAACAAACTGCTTAGCGTATACTAAGCAATTACATATGCATTGAAATCTGTAATCTCATTAGAGTTGTCTAGCAATCTCCTGCTATTGACACGAACGACAATAATAAAAATAATTTATAGTGTTAATAGAAAAGCTACAGGCGAGTGGTGGTGGTAAATGCAATGATAATGACTGAGTACTCAAAAGTAATTGTAAATCTCAGGTTGTGTCCGAATGAGTTAGTCATGATGATAATATGCCTAAATGCCAACTTGATAACGATGGCTATTTGAAAATGATGAGGATATGTGTATATTATGTGTCTGTCGTAATTTAAGCAGGAGATATATAGGCAGATTTAAAACTACTATTAGTGTGTAGAATTGTAAAGTAGCCCGTTTGGAGTATAGTACTACACATTAATATACTAGGAACGAACACACATGAGTCTCTTAATAATGGAATGTATAGGACGTATTTAATGGATGGATATTATGCATATTGCATACCATGTCACTCAATCTGCAACTACAATGGGAATGAGAGATATTACATTTAATTGTACTCTATCCTTTCGATTGTACGTAATGTTAGCTCTGTGTTACATTCAATAATATTATTGTGCTTTCCATTTCACACACTTGTTAATGTTAACGAACAGGAACTAGTAAAATGCTGCACATTGAATTGTGGTAGTCAGAAATTGTGTTGTGTTTGTGTTGTGTCCCTTCCCTGTGTGATGTGTGATGCTCCTTGCTGAGACTCCTGTCATATTTTATTATATAATGTCCTAATAGTTTCATAACCACTGCTGTTGGGCATTATATCAAATGTGAGAAATGATAGCTACCAGATTGCAATTTCTTCCTTTGCAATCTCTGTAAGAGTAGCACAGATGCACACTTGGACGTGTAATGGAAGCTAAAAGTATAATTTGTTGTTGTGCTGTAGTCAGAGAGTATTAACACTTTCTCTGTCAATATATTTAGCATCATCATCAAAGGTGTCTCATGTTCATTTAAAGAATCATTCTCTTCATTTATAACAATAAAACATTCTCCATACAATTTTTAGACTACTCTTAAACAAGTCTGCCTCTTGTAAACGCAACGCTTCCAAATACACCCAACAATTTTTCCACAATCATATAATAATTCAAATTTGCATTTGTAAAAATTCTATCAAGTGATACAATTAAAATGCAACATATGTATAATATATTATCTTGTAGCTTGTAGCACTGCATTAAATATCAATGGTGTTATATAATAAAATATGACAGTTCGTCCAAAATCTACTGTGACAGGGATATGAAGCTTGGGGGAGTAGCTACATTAAATCTCACATCATCGTAATAATATTATCAGTTTAATGAACTTGCGCTTGTGTATTTGAAACACACATTAGCGTAGAAATAGAAATGTAGAAATGGATAACATATTTTATAATACTCTTCTGTGGCGAATTTTGTCAGTTTTGTTTACCTTTGCAAGAGACTGAAAGTTAAACTTCGGAAGTCGTAATATTTGACTATTATGTAATATGAAATGTTTAAATCCCGTGTACACGAACTCAAATAAATATTCATGAAAACATTATTTATGTCATTGTGAACTATTTTAAAAGGGTTCTTTGATAACCCAGATGAATAATATAATAATAGATGGAAAATGCCTTTTATGATTATTTCAACTATAGGTTCAGTTATTAGTAAACTGGCCCTGATGAGATAACTCATCCTCGGCTTGAAAATAAATCACGAATCTTCAAAGTGTAGATACATATCTGAATTCTTTAAAAGTTTACCTTGACTCAAGAGTCTTTGTGTACAGATTTTCCATTTAAATGTAGTGTTCAACAAGCAGCACAAAATACCAAAGTAATAATGATTAAATCCTTTTAGACTTTAGTAAATAGAATGAATTGAATAATACACACACACAAACAGTATATCGTCTTGAAAGACTGGCTATTCAATTCTGCAAAAAGAATTCTTAGCCATAAACCGTAACAAAAAGGAACTACAGCAGTTGCAATCCAAATTTTTGTAACAATGCCTTATACAATATATAAGTCTATCACACAAACGATGAATGTATAAAATACAGCATTCACCACCATCCATACAAAATAGTTCTATTAGGAAGATACCTACATAATTGAATGTTCTAACTATGTAGATAGAAATAATTCCAAAATAATGGAGCACATTTAACTTACGCATTTATTTTATTAAGGGCACACAATGTATTCACTGACTGATGAACAATCCTTTGTTATTGACTCTGATAGAATTTTTGTGCAAATAATCGTATTTCAGCGTTTGAATCGAGACCCTATCTTAAATCCACCCAACAGGAACACGCTCAAAAACCTGTAAGTGAAATTGGGACCGCGTGCGTGTTCAAAT